>VXAC01002073.1:602828-639969 GCA_013399225.1 Rhipidura dahli
CCTCCCGCACAATCGTCTGACTGTTTCAGGCACGCACAGCTCTGGCTACTCAGCCCCTCCCCTTGCAAAAAACAGGAGACCGAGGAAACTCCTCTCCCATCCGCATCGTATGAAAATAGAGAGGAGACCTTTCCCATGCCGTAGTGGGCTGTCAGTGGCAGTTCTCTGTGGGGCTGGAGTACCTCTCCGCCTCCAAACCAGGCAGCGGGCCTGTGCTGCCAGCTGACCAGTCTCTGGTGGCCCTGCAATGTGGTCATCTTGGGCTGGGCAACAGGGCTTCCGCTGGAACACCAAAAGTCTTGGGGATGGGGATGGGGATGGGGGAGAGCAGAATGGGCACATCCAGGTGGGGGCTTTCATTCCAGACGGAGGCCTTGGGGGCTAATTGCAGTGCCTTCTCTTTCGACAGGAGTGATGACCTCAGGGGAAATATGTGGGCTCAGTCTAGAGGTGCCGATCTTTCAGCAGCTTAATAGAGAGCCCACGTTGTGGGGCAGCCATGCCAGATGTCAGGCTTGCTGTCACAGCCACTTTGCCAAAGGGGGTTCTCTGAACACCACCTCACTCCCCTGCACTACAGTTCCTTCTCTCCCTTCCCACGAGACTTTCGAGCTGCCTCCCTCTAGCATCGCTCCCCCCTTCTCCTCACACTAAGACTGTATCTCACTCCCCTTCCCAGTAAAGACCACCCATTGCCATGGTAACATTGCCTCTTACAAAGTTGCAAGCTGACACAAAGATAGGTTTCTCCTCTGCTTTACAGCCCCCCATCCCTTCACCCCAGTTAATAGGCCAGGACTTTGCTTGTGGGGAGGAGACAGAGGGCTCTTGAATTTCATTTTCACTGGGGAGGGAGAAGTCATCCCAACTCCTTAGCTCCACAAGTGCTGAAGCCCCTGGTCACTGTAAGGAAAGCTGTCATTCATGGACCACCTGAAAGCCCTTGAAGGCAGTGGTGCCCCAAGGTGCATACTGGTAGTGCAGATACTGGCCCTGCACTGGGACAATATCTGCCAGTTAGAGGGGACATGGTCCATGGAAGACAAAAGAAGGGAACTGAGACCTGTATTTCATCCATTCTGAGCAGAAAAAAATCTCTGCTGTGGTTGTGTTCTGCTGCTGCCTCCCTGAGCAGCTCTGGTTCTCTTCCCAAAATGATTTCTTCAGCTTATAAAGCTAATTGGCCTGTCTCCAGGACTGCTGGCACCCCTTGCTGCCACAGCCACACCATGAATAATGCTGTGGTACTACTTACACAGCAGTACCAGCAATTTAATACTACCCTGGATGCACCCATGGTTCACTGCAGCCATCGCTATGATGGCATTGCGGACAACAGCTTATATTCACCTATCTCTTGTTCACTTTTCTTTTCCTTCCCTTCTCATTTATATACACCTCCCTGTTCTCTTCCAGTGGATCTGCCCCTGGCCTTTGCAACTCTGAACAAAATCTTTCTTTTATCCTCCTTTTTGTGTCTTTTCTTCTCTTTCACTTTGTCCAAGACATCCTTTCTCCTTGAAACCAGTGAAGGCTCTCCCATATGTCCTGATCTGTTTGTCAGCCTGGTCCTTCCCAGTTTATCATTTTTGTTATATAGTTGCCATACCGGGCTGTTACATATTCTCTTACCTCCCCCTCCCCTGAGTTAACCTTACTACCATCACCACTGAATTTCTCTGCCCTGCCCTGTCTCTGTTTCACCCCGCCACAGTTTTCTAGAGGTGGCTTTGCAGTCACATTGTAAAGCCTCGGGCCACGCTGCTGGTGTCAAGTGCTGTGACTTGCCACATGCTACTGTAGTGCATCTGTGCTGGGCTTTTGCACCACAGCTGTGCAGGAGAGCTGGGTGTGAACATTAGGAGATGCTTGCAAATGTGCTGCTGAAACTGCTGATTGCCCCAAAGTAGGTGTTTACAGCACCTGAGAACTGGCTTCGAACATTCCTAATTAATGCAAAGGTGTTATAATAAAATAACATATTTTAAAGGTAGCTGGACTAAGGAGAAGGAGGATTGGTGTCAGTAATGTTTATGCTTTGGCAACCCTGAGAGAGAAAATGGCATGGAAAAGAAAGGAATTCTCTCTCCTAACATATTTTGCAGCAAATGGAAGAATTTGAGAGGAAAAAAGAACTGGTGCCATTAAAGTGAAGAAAAGCAAAAGAAACCATTCCTGATATACAATCTGGACTCATCCCAGCATATTCTGATAAAATAAAAATAAACATGTAGGCGATTCCAGGCTTTAATTATCTTTGACAAACTCCACTGTCAAAGTCCCTCTGATTGACTGCAAATTTTGCACCCTCCTGAGCATGAATGAGAATTAGGAGGAAAACTACAGTAAATGAGGCTGTAGCAACAATGGACTTTCCCAGAGGCTGAGAAAAGTCCACAGAGAGGAAAATCTGCCAAGCCAGAAGTGCAAAAGCACCCCTGACCCCACTGCTCTCGTCCCTACATGTTCCTTCCTCAGTGAGGAAAACTGTAAACTCAGCAACACCCATGACAATCAGCAGGGTCAAATCCAAACATGAATTTTGTTTGCAAGTCAGAGCTTGGCCTAAATCCTTCTACAGTCCACCCATGTTCCAGCCATTGTTCTAGTCCAAACGTTTCCCAGTGCTCTGCTCTAGTCTTCTGCTTATTCTCATGGTCCTTTTCTCTAACTTTTCTTTCCATTCTAATTTTTCCTTGAGATTTTGCCAACATTCCAACACACTATGTCAGGAGCATCCACTCCATGCTAATTTTACAGTCATGATCTTTTCATTACTGTCTGGTCTCCTTCACTCTGACATGGAGGCTGGAGCTCTGGCCTTCCTGCAAAACTCAGGCATTGCCATGCCAGCTGACCTCTACTAGGAAGTGCTCCTCCCATGGGATTTTATTGGAATACTGTGCCTGGGGTAGAGAGTTCTAGTAAGCACCTTCTGCCCTCCCTGTTGTCACAGGGACAAATACATGCCTTACAAACAGCAAAATAGAATTTAGTTGACCTGAGTGTTTCTCTGGATGTTCATCTCTCTTCATTGACTATAAAGTAAAGCCAAGGATTTATGAGCCCTTTATTTTGTGTAAAGTGAGCTGAATTCAAGGTTTTTTGGACACATTGTTATTTTCCTATAGTAGTTTTTCTTCCTCATAACAGATAGGCCTCAATCCTGTGAGAAAAGCCTCCCAAGAAACAGGATATCTTTTCTACTCATCAAATGCTGTTGCTTGGCTCCCTAGCCTAGCTAGAGTTCAGACAGCTAATTCTCTCCCAGGACAGTGAGCCTGGCAGTGTCCAGCTACAGCTACTGATTTTTGGGCAGGACATACAGGTCTCATATTTAATTTAGGTGGGTTCTGCTGCTCTGCTCACCAGCTAGAAATTCCTTAGTGCAATCCATATTGTCCCAGGCTCCTAGGATACCTCTTGCATGTACAGAAGACAAACCTACATCATGTAGTGTGAGCCTGGATATCACGGGCCCCTTCCTCAGTTAGGATGAACCAGTACAGTTCCAGCGCCTCCAGAGAGGCTGTGCTGATTTACACCAGTCAAGGAGTGAGCCCCCTCGATGCAATGCCAGCCCTTAACTACATAACACAGATCACCTTGGGCTGCCTTCTTCACTTCTGATTCCTTGTGAAACTCTTATGGCTGGAGGAAAGTTGCCACTATGAAAAGGCACATACTACCACAACATTCCTTCTAGCTCTGACAAACTTGTACCACACTGTGTTGCTCGAACAAACTCCCAAGACATGACAAGACACTTTGGCCTCCTCTCTCACCTTTTTCAGAGCTACCCTGGGGATCTGCAGAACTCCTGGGTAAACAGCAACATAAAACATTCGGTTATCACTGGGCAAAAAAGTCCATTGTGCCCTGCAGGAGTGAAACTATTCAGCTTGTGTATGGTGGCACCTCCAAAAGCATGGATAGCCTGCACATCCAGCACAGGCATACCTGTTCAAAAGAGTAGTGTTTAAAATACACTGGTTACTGACCCTTTTCTTTCTTTATCATCTCCTCCCATCCTGTACTGCTGACTTCCCCAGCTGCCTTTCCTCTCTACCTTGTTTTCTCTTATCCACAGACAAGGAGAAGGCATTGGACTGTCCAAGAGTCCTCCAGGATAGATCAGATCATACATGTTTCCTGAGAATAATTTTAATTGGTTTGTGAAATAATCATTTGGCTTGTTCTGATCTTAGTGGCAGGTGCATCTCTGAGCAGCATGAAAAGATTTCAAGGTTGAATACTCTGATGGCTGCTTCTTCTGTGCTCCTCTTCACACTGAAAAAGGCTAAAAGTGCCTCTCTGTTCCCAGGCATTATCTCTTCAAATACCTAATTAGAAATTATATAGAAAACTGAGACTTTTCTGGAGGTATATAGCAGAAGAACAAGAAGCAACAGAACAAGTTGTAGCAAGAGAAAATATAATTAGATATTAGGAAACATTTTTGCACAATGAGGGTGGTCAAACACTGGAACATGATGTCCAGAGATTGTGTAATGTCCAGCCTTGGAGACCTTCAACTGGACAAAGCCCTGAGCAACTAGATCTAGCTCTGAAGGTGGATCTAACAAAGATTTGCCATGCTTTGAGCAAAGGCTTGGACCAGATGACCTCTAAAAGTGCCTTGTAACCTAAATTATTACATGAGTCATGAATCTGCAATTACAGGAGCAAGCTGTGCTTCCCTTTGTCACAGTACCCTATGCAGTACCCTGCAGCAACTTGAAAATCTCCTCTGCCAGTTCATGATGTCTCAGTCTTGAATCACTAGAAGACCCTCATTAAAGAAGCCTGGGTGACTCCCAGTAAAGCAGAAACTTCAGAAACTGCTCAGACAGTCCTCATTGTGTACCCTCAAACCATCTGAGCAAGCCAGAGCAGGGAATGACGGAGTCTGGATTGACAGCACATCCTGCACAGGGAAGAACCATGTGGGTCATGCTGCCCATTCACACATCTCTTCAAATGAAGAGACCAGTTGCCTCCATCCTTTCCTGGTGAACTCCTATGACACTGTAGTGTTTTAGACTTATCTAGAGCTCCTCTTCACAGGAAAGAAAAGTATAACACATGGGACACCAGGTCCCAGAGCAACCTCACTCTCAGGATTATTTTGGAGGGATGCTCCCTGATAGACAAAAAGGAAAGGAAAAAGACAAAGGCTAAGAGCTCCATAAGTGGTCATGTAGAAAACTCCTCCAGGGTTGCTCTTTACTGTTGCCTAAATCTACTCCCTTTTCATACTCCTCCTACTCTTCAAAAAGCAGCCAGGTTCACCCCAGAGAGTTATGATGTCCTTCATCCCCATGTGCCAAGGATTTGGAATCCCTTAGTACCACATTTTGCTTAGGTTGCCCTGCTGCAGCAAAAAGAAATATTGCTGCCCTCTCCTCGGTGTCTCCAGAGCACTTGTCTCCAGGAGCAGGTGCAGAAGAGCCAGGAAAAGCAGGGAATGATAGATGTTTGAAAGGTTCCTTGGGTATGGGAAGCAGCTACCGTTTGGGGTGTGAACATGGATGCAGATGAAGACACATACGTGCATTTATGTGTACACCCTGTTTCCCAGCCAGCAGCATGTAGTATGTATCCCCACTGCAAAAAACATCCTCGTGGAAACTGTGGGTGCTGCTGAGCAAGCAGTACAGCCCCAGATAAATTATCAATGGCTACTGGTAGAGGGACAGAAGCACTTAGCTGGCTTTCTCCATAGAAATTGCCTTTTAGCCACTGGCTTCTCAACCTGATCTTCAGGGAGATTTATAAAAAACCTTCAAAGAAGAAGCTGAGAGCTAGAATCCACAGTACTTTTAGATGGCAAAGCTCATCAACTCCATAAATACACTATTTTATGACACAATATCTCTTATTTCTCACTACTTCTCATCCCTCACATTTTTAGAAGTGCTAACCACCTTTTTCTCAAACTGCCCAACTGATTACCAAACCCAAACTAAACTCTAAACATTTGTTCTCAGCCAGTCCCTTCCAGGAGTTTGCTGTTTGTAGTTCAAAATTGAAAAGGAGGATTTTGTGCCTGTAAGTTTTCCCAGTTTTTTTTTCAAAACATGTAACTGGATTGAAAGAAATTGGTTCTCCCTACAAACCTATCTGCTTCATAGCTGGTAGAGCATGGTGGTTGCACCTGGGTTATTACTAGTGCCATTGAGAGTCTGTGCTTGCCACAGAAGACAGCATGACTCAGCTGCCAAGGAAGGCAGATGAGTGAAGAAAACCTTAATTTCATGATCAGGCAGAGATGCAGACACGCAGTGAGGAGGGAGCAGGCAACTAGGGCAAAGGAACTGCCAGCATATCACACGACTTGGGGAAACCTATCCTGTGATGTGAATTGCATCAGAAACAAGAGCCCTTAGCCATTTTCATCCAGCCCTCCCCCAGCTAAACAGATTATGATGGAGAAAAAAGATGACACAAATGGCCAGAAAGAATTAAATGATCCCTGAGTGGGATAAATGAGCTGACTAAATTGTTGGTGCTGTGGGATGCAATCTGTTTAGGTCTGACAGAGATCAGAGCAGGGATGCTACTTACCATTCAGGGCCTCTATGCATGCTGTAGAATACCAGCAGATACTAATGGGAAGTTAAATGGCTAACATGAGATGAGAACACACACACATATATAATAAAGCGGGACAAAAATCAGAGCTGGTGTCTGCTCAGAGCATGCACAACTCAGGCAAAAAAAATCAATACATTCCTGCCTAGTCACACAATGCTAATAGCAAGGTCCCAGTACATGGTAGTCATGGAAGATTTTAATTACCATTCCTGCATGTCTGCTGGGAAATGCACAATGCTAAACATCATCCAGCAGGAACTTTTTCAAAGGGCTTGAATACCATTCTCTGATTCAAAGCACTAGAAAGACATGCTAGGCTGATAGCTAAGTAAGCCAGTAATGGGATATGGAGCCTTTCACCTCGAGGTCGCCTTCTAGTGACCCATGGATATTACCATCTGATTGCTGTTGCCTGTGTGAAATGAGGTGAGGAGCTTCGACCAGTTCCTCATGGCCAAGTGCCTGTATCACACAAAACCTGACACTGCGGTTGGTGCTAATTGGCCCTGCTGGTCACCAGGCCCTCCGGGAAGGCTGGGGACCCTGGCTCCCTGCTCCCTGCTGGGGGGCATCCCTGTCAAAGACATCAGCCCAGTGCCCCCAGGGCTGGAGCTTAGATGGTTGGGTAGGCTGGGGCTCTTTGAGGGCCCTTTCCTGTTGGGTAGGCTCCTTGGGAGGAGGGTGATTCCTTCTCTGCGAAGGGAGAGTTTAGGAAAGGCTTTCTCCTTTAAGACAGGGAGAAGCCCCCCTTTCAGCAGCTCTCCCAGCTGACACACAATGGCATGCCACCTCCTCGGCTGCACAGAAATGATAATCAGAGGTTCAGCTAACAGGAGAGAAAGGGAGCTGCTCCCTGCCCTCCCAACCCACTCCCCCCCCCCACCTCAAAATCGCATGATTCGTGTCACACGAGATGAGGTGGCAGATGGGTCGTTAGGGCCGCACTGACTTTTTTAACTCCTTCCTCCCCCTCCCAGCCCTCTCCCAGAGGGGTGCAGAGAGGCACACGCAAAGCAAGGGAGCCCTGGTCCCAGGGCTGGTTTTGCCGTGGTGAGGAGCTCAAGCTGTTTGCACGGAGGGTCACTCTGTAGCATATCAATATCGCAGTGGTACATCAGTTGCTTGTTTAAAAGATGGTATCTGTGCTGAGTGAGGTATTTGGTTCCATCCCGTTTCAGTCAGTTCTTCCCTGCTCCCACATCCAGACGGGGAGATGTATCCGAGAGGGACGTGGGACGTCGGCACATCACAGAGGGATGGAAAAAAAAAGTGCCTTCCTGTCCAGTGGCTCCATCTGCTTTACTTCGTGGCCATTATTCACACAGATTGGCAGGGACAAGCTCTCCCCCTCCACCTCAGCATGGACTGGCAGCCTTTGCTTAGCCAAGTAAACTTCACTGACCCAACCTCTGTGAGGCAGTGCTACTCCTGGTGCAGGGCCAAATCCTGTGAAACTCCTCAGGGTCTTTTGCCATCTCGTTTCTTCCAGGGTGCTCTGACCTTCAGCAGCTTGAGGAATGGCTGCAGGAGGAAGCAGCTCCCTGCTATGTGCCTACCTTTGGTGGCTTCGTTTTTTTTCCAGCAGTGGTATGTGCTGTCAAAAAGAGAGCCTGGCAATCCAAGCTGAGCTCTGCTACCGATTACATTGCTTCAGTCTGATCCCATTATCCCTGACCTACAGGGACCTGAAGTTACGCCACTGTTTATTGCCAGGCATTATTAACATTAGAAACAATAGTTCCTGGCATAGAGGTTAAGGGGGAGTTGGGGCATCTTCAGTGAACTCTGTGGCATTTCCAGCATTTTTTGGGAGCGCGGTATTGTTGTTCTTTTTATTGTTGTGTGACATTTGTTATGTGTGTGCTGGTTGTACTCAATCTGTTAGGCACATTTGAAAGGGTCACACCATGCAAAGGGATGCTGCTCAGGAGAAGGCTGTGTGTGCTCTGTTAACACAGCCAGTACTTTGCTTCTGGAGATACGTTTGGTATAACACTGTGAGCCATGATTTCACGATACCAGTGCTATCAAGAACTGCACAGCTTTACTTTTGCCTTTGGACCTGCCTTGCAGCCTCTCCACTAGCCTGGTCCTGGCCCCACAGCTCTACCCTACTTGCTCCCGGCCCACAGTCCCTGCTATGCCCTTCCTCCAACTCTGCCAAATCCCTTTTCTCTCCACTGCTATGAAGTTATTCTATTGCGAATTCTTAATCTTTACTAAATTAATGCATCACATTGACCCTGTCTCTTGTGGCATTCTGCACTGTAGTTCCCAAGTTACCATGGTCATGCAGGTTTTCGGTGCATCTTGCCCTCTGTGGGAAGCAGCAGGTGCCTTGCTCCTGCTAAATGCTGAAATGAGAAGCCTGGAGCTCTGATCTCTCATGGATACAAGTTCAGAGTGTAGCAGGCAAAGTTTGCTGCTTACCGTGTTTGACAGCCTGGTGGCAGGTTGCCCCTGCTGCCTCCCATTAGGAAAGGGCTTTCTTGCTCTCCCACCTCTCACTTTTCTTCTCCACACCTGATACTGTCATGGGGTGCCATGGACTGAAAGCTGCTCCAGTTTGGGTGGGAGGAACTGGCAAAATTTTGCTGTGATTTAGGACTCATAGGCAGTGTCTGCACATACAAAATATGTAACTTGCTTTCTTCCTTCACGCCCAGCTTCCCAGAAGTCAAAACACAGAATTCAGGAAAGCAAAGGCTCTTCTTCATCCTTAAAATTTTCTTTATCTAAGCCAGTACAATCCTGATGCAGTGAGCAATCCTACTGAATTAACAGACATCAATTTTCCAGAACCTCACCCAACCATCCATTTAACATACCAGTGGTATTCCTTTCCTCGTAAAACCAGATATCACCAGTGTTTCCAATCCAGAGAAGATGTGGGGACTCAAGGATCCCACCAGAGCCACCTGACCTCTGCAGGAATCTCCATGGACCTCTGCAGCCATTGGACTGGGTTTTCAATGAGCCAGAGTTCTGTGCTCTGTCTGCTCTTTCCCTCTTTCATTTGGGATAGAATTCATCTTGACTGACAAAATCTTCAGACAGTAGCTCCAGCTGCATGTAGGGTTTACAATCCATTTTCTGCTCATGCAGCTTCTGCATGACAACTGCAAGTCCCAATCAGACCATGCCATGCCTCAAATCAGAGCAGGAGTCAGGCTTGGCTGCTTTGAGCTGCCAGCACTGCACTGGGGGGTCTGAAGCAGGCCCGGGGGGTCACCAAGGGAGCAGGAGCTGCTGGGCACAGCCCATGGCAGTGCCAGGCTTGCAGGACAGAGCAAGGTACAGAGGCTTTCCCCTGGCTGGAGGTCTGGCTGGCGGTGACATTTGAGCACCCTGAGCCAGGCAGTAGTGCAGGAAAGCCTTCCTATTATCGTCTGGTGACAAAAAGACTGTGAAACAGATGTGCAAAGCCATGCTCTTCAGGATGCAGATTGCTCCACAGATTTGAGCTGATCAGTGAGCCTCCCGCCCTCCTCCCCATCCCGCTGTACATGTGTTTCAAGCGACAATTACATTTGTATCTTACAAAATACACTGCTCATGAGAGGAGGGGAAGCCACGGTGCTCCCTGCCCCCACTCCTCCAGGCCCCCATTAAGTCTGTTTGCCTGTGATTTCTTCCAAATGACAGAGCCAGTCTGTTAGCAGTTAAGTTAAACAGAGCTTGTCCTGTAATAACCCCGTTCAGGCTGCTAATTGGTACCAGTACCTACTCCCTGCCTCCTCCTCTCTGCTGGCAGGGCTCCGTCTGCTGCTCTCCTGCCAGGTCAACAAGAGAAGGGGTGTCACCTGCTGGCCTTTGCTCTGGAACAGGGCCTCTTGCCAGGGCACAAGGTAGCATTGGCATGGGGAGACGAGCAAGGATGGGAAGGGCTTTTCCAGAGAAAGCAATGACCATGTACCCACGAATGTGCTCTGTTCTCCGCTGCTTAAATTGAAGACAGCAGTTGCTCTGCCTGATCTGGCCACAAAGTCATCCTAATCCTCTCCTTATGACTTTGAGTGCATTGCTGTTCAAACAATAATGACATCCCAGCATCACCACAGCAACATATGGCTTCACAGCAGGGAAGGCAGGCTAGGTACTGCCCCAGCTGGACACAGCTATGTAGTGCTGATCCCATGAGGTACCCAGCTTCCCAGGAGATGCAGCTATTGTTGCTACTAAAATGCTCAGGATTATCTAATAACAGTCAGCCCACATATAGCACCATGCACTAGGAACAATTCAAGTTGAGCAACAGGTGAAAATAAAGATCTTGGGAAGAAATGTACTTGCAGCCCTGCCCAGCCCCTTGGAGAACACAGGTGACTGGGCAGAAGTCAAGGTTTGTTGTTTGGTGCCCAGAGATTTGGGTTCAAATCCTTTGTACGACTTTTGGGAGTATGATACTATTTCACTTGCATGAGAAACTGTATTTTATTGCTCAAGATACTTCTAACCATCACATTTCAGTCTCCTGCACAAAACAGGCAAAATAGAATTATTTTTGCAGTAATTTGCCTCTCAGAGAACATACTTGCTCATCTGCTTAGGGATCAGCAACACCCTCTACATATGAGGAGCCATCCCCACTAACACACACTGAATTTCAAATATTTGCTGTCAAGTAACAGGAAAAGAGATGACCAGATGTTTTCATCAATTTAATCAACAAACAAATGCAAGAATGCAAGAAGAATGCAACTTCATAGTGAGTGCCATTCGAGGAAAAGAATGAGAGGGCCAAATCCAACAGGCTGCTCATTATGAAATATTTGTGCCACTCCTATTATTATTAGTCACTTGTTAGTACATTTCCAAAGCAGTTAACTCAGTAATCCTCACAGGGCCTGTGGGAGGTAAGACAGTTGTTACTCATTAAGTAAAAACCCTGGTTGTCAATGGTGCCAAATGTTTTGGCTGCAGGGAGGCTACTGGAAAAGAGGATGCTCCGAACTCTTGGAAAGTAGGGCTTTGCTACGGCAGCACAAGATCTCAGAAGTTCTCATTTTGCCTGTATCCAGAGTCAAAATGGCGTACCTGCTGCCCAGAGAGGCCTCCCTGCAGTATGTGCAGTGTTTCCAGGCTTTGAAGGAGTAATTTGAGCCTGCATCCTTCTCTGAAGATCTTTGGTATGATCCTGAAGAGTGGTCTCAGGCTCCTGACAGAGCATCTATCAGGCCAGGTGCTCTTCCCAATAATTCCTGGGAATGAGAGGAGTAAAGAGCCTTTATCCTGAATTTTGCCACATCTTTGTGTTGGGTCCCCCAAGAAGCAACTGGAAGAGCACATTCAGGCACTGCAGCCCTGCACAGATGGGACCCTGCCCAACCTTTGGCCCTGCAGAGCAGAGAAGGAATGCAGCATGGCTTTCCCCACCAGTGTTATTCAAAGACCAGACTCCAAGATCCCACCCTGAACACATTCTTGGGAAGAAAAAGAAATTTCTCTCTTCACTGACCAAGTGCCAAGAAGTGTGTTTATGCAGCCCCTTGAGAACGGTGTTTGATGCTTCTCATAAAGCCTTCCTCATCCCCATTAGGCAGGGCTCCAAGCTCCTTCAAGATTCCCCAGCTCCTTGGACGTGGAGCTATCCATGGTTTGTGCAACATGCCCAGTTCTCATGATCTTACTCACAGCAAACATCTGACTTCATTCACGGTTCCTGTTTTGGCACTGTAGTGTCCAAATCATCCCATTACATCACAAAATTGTTCAGCTCAGAACAAGTAGCTCCAGCATTCACTTACCTTAGGAACCACCAACATCACAAATGTGGAAAAGGTAGATTATTTGTTGCAACTTTTTAACTGATATCTTAATTTGAGGTATTTTCAGAAACTCTACTCAGGAGAGAAAGGTCAGGAATGAGGGATGCACTCTGGAGCTCCAGGTAGCAGAAGAGAAACTTGATGAATTTAGGAGTTGGCAAAGATTGCTGGTGGGAGAAACTGTTCACAAGAGTCCCAGCAGCATCTCCACACAGAAGTAGTCAATAGCCTCTGTGGCTGGACCAGAGGGAAAGCAGAAGTCTGGGCTGGCTGTGAAGCCCAAAGCTTTTGGATCTCTGGAGCAGAAGGTATACAACGAGCACTTTCTGTGTCTCTGAGCTAGTGGAGTAGTTTTAGGGACCGTGATATGAAAGAGCAGTGAGAACTTGCAAGCCAAATGGTTCTCATTAGTGGTTCATTTTCTTGGTGTGAGGGATAAAAGCTCAGAAAGAGCTAAAACATCTCCCAGCGTTTGGGTGGAGGGAAAGAGAATGGCTACAGAAGATCATCCTTTCCCCAAGCAGTGACTCTAGAGCTTGGCATGACCCTGAAGCAGGACTGTATGCTGCTGTCCCTGGCTGAGTGCCTAGCAGCATATCTCCCAGCCTTCAGGAGCTAAATGGGGAGAGACTTGGGCAACAAGGGCAAGAATACACTGGCTGTGCTTTGAAAAGACACATGAGCATGGTGTTTCTGGAGTTTGTAGGCTTGTAGGGGTCTCCTGGTTTTCTGGAGATTCATCAGGGAAGCCATGCTTGAATATAACAAGCTGGGAAGCATAAAAAAAAATACATGGAACAATGTTTGCACCCATTTTCGGGCATTTTAAGAGCCATCAACCTGCCATCAAGTCAGTGGAGCACTACTGCAGGTCTCAGATAATTCTTGTAGACTGGCAGACATTAGCAGGCAGTCATCTGACCTTTTAGTGTTGAAGAACCAGCATTAAAAGAGGACTCTGGAGAATAGTCCCAGGGCTGAGGATTGAGCTGATGAAGGATTGTTCTTCCCAATGGCCAAATGGTGATGTAGCAAATCTTCCCTGGTGGTAGAGAAGAAACTCCTATGTTTAGAGCAGCTGCAAAACAACTGGCCGTGCTGACCTTCCAAACGACAGCGAGAATTCTCTGAAATACCTACGAGACTCTTGGAGCCCTTGCATCCAGCTGTTTGCATGCTTAGGGCAGATCCACTGCTTTGGGACCCATTCACTTGAGATCTTCGCTGTGAGGGTTTGTTCGCTCTTCTGAACACTTGCATTTTTTGGAAAGCAAGGTGCAGCCCACAAAAACAAGGTCTAGTCTTTCCAACCACAGAGCGCCAGCCCTGTCTGAGTCCAGCTCACAGCTGTGAGCTATGACAGATTGTAAATCTGAGGGCCAGAATGGGAGAACATCTGGGTGGCCACCAGAGAGGGCTGGGGGGAGCTGTCAGGGGCACCGCCTGGCTTTTGATCAGCCCTAGGAACTGGCAACATTCAGCAGGCGCTAATCCGCTCTTTTAGCGATTCTCAGCAATCAGCTTCCCTTCACAGCTGAAGGAGGGAAAAAGTTACTTGATTGCAAACCTGAGGGAACTGGTGTTGAAACATATCTTTAGCTTTTTTTCTGGATTTCTTCAGATTATAAAAGAGGAAGGTAGGAGGGAAATACAAATAAATATATACCAGATATTCACTCCACAGAGTAGAACTCTCCATCAACTCATGGTACGTTGTCCAATTATTTGCCTTTTGTTTTTCTGCCTTCTTGAGATTTCACATGACTTGGAGAAGGGATTTTAGTCTCTTGAGATCACACAGGCAACCACCAGGACAGTCAACTGTGGCTCCTTCTGCTGGAGGCTCCTCCAGCCTGTTAGGTAACTTCACATTTGTGTGCAGCCTTCCCGTATAAAAGGGATAGAGTACTGCTCCCTTTATAGAGAAGAGTAAGCTGAGAGCCTCGGCTCATGCTGCAAATCTGTGGCTGGGAACTAGATCCAGATCTAATGATCCCAAATGCCTTAGCTCTAAGAGTCTCATTGTGAAATCCTTTGTTTGAGCTGTCTTTTCATTTGCATGGTGCTGTTTCTGCATTCGATGGACCACCCTAGAGCATGCTGTCTCCTCAACCCAAAAGCAGATCTATCATTTAATTACTGTCAGAGCAAGAACTATATTCACTTGCTGGGATCACAAAACTTCCTACAGAAACACTCGTCAGATGCAAACAAAATGATACCCAGTTAAAATTTAATTCATAGGTGGGGAAAAAAATCCTCTAAAAACTGACCATTTGTATCACAGCTGTCGTACAGGGAAGAGAGACTAGAGACTTGCTATGCTCTGTACTTGGAACTGGAATCAGTCTCTAACTCAAAGATTTATTGCTTAGGCAGGGTCCCACTGGAGGCTCAGCACTCCCTGACCTGTATGATGTGAATGGAGCCAAAAGTGAGATGGCTTTCCCAACATCACACTTTGAATCCAGCTGATTCAAGTGCAAAACTGAAAACTCCTGAACTCTGCTACAGCTCCTGACCTGTGGGACAGCCCTGCCTCTCTGAATTTAATAAGCTTTTAAATGGGAGCAAGTGTGCAGCATAAGCTAAAGGAGTCCAAGGGAAACCTCTCACTCACAGGTAGCCACAACCATGTTCTGTAGGTCCAATGACCAGTGTCACAAGAACATGCAGAAAAGTTCTCTACCATCACAGGACGTGTCACTGTCCTTGATTCTAAACATACAGCCCAACTTTTAATTAATAACACACGTCCCAGAAGAATGGCAAGATGTGTCTGAATTTACCTCTATCTTAATTGCATCAGGAAGTTGCTTTCTGGCACTGATCAGCTCTGAAAATTTTGGCACATCTCATGCTAACAGAGCAAGGCTGCAGCTGGCAGCTCCTCCCAGGCTCTCCCTGGGCTCTTATTCACCAGCCTCTGAGTAGTACCTGCTGCAGGCAAAGCCTCCTGGGAGCACCAAACTGGTCCAGTGTTCCCATGAGGGAGAATAAGATGTTCTATGGAGCCACCTTGGTGCTGGCAAGCAGAAGAGTTACAAGGCTGCAGTGGGATAGGGTACAGTGGGAAAGGGTAATTGAACGGGTGGGAGGTTTATACGAGGATCATCCACAGGGTGAATCTCAACATTGGATTTGTCACAGAGAAATCCCACTTTGATATTCCAGATTATCTTGGTGTAGGTAGAGATGTATGTAAATATGATATGTGCACACACAGGGCACAGCCAGACAGCCACCCCTACAACCCTCTTGCTTCCCTTGCCCTTGCTGCTGCCTCCATTGTGTCAGGGACTGATGTGATTCCACGGATCAGCAGGCACAACCTGTCAGAGCACAGCCAATTTTGCCATCCTTAATGCTGGCTGGGAATGCAAAATGGGAAACTGCACAGAGCACATCCCTTTCCCACCTGCCCCCCTATTCCAGGAGGGAAAATGGGCTCCGGTGAAACCCTGGCTCATACCAGTCCCACTCCTCTCTCTCTTCAGGCTTGCTATGTTTCTTCTCCCTGTCTAATTTCCCTGTAAGGGAGTGTGGCCAGGCTCACTTCCTCTCACAAAGCAGATGTGAGGTTTGGGACTGCAGCTCCCAGAGAGCTGGGCTATATCATCCTGTACCAAAGCCCAGTTGTGTGGTGGCCTTGATGTTGCAGCACACAGTGAGTTCAAAATGGCAGGGAGGTACTCATGTTGAGCATATCCCCCTTGCTATATTGGGTGGCCCAAGCCTGCTGAGAGCTTTAATGCAGGAAGCTGATGGTGGCTCTCTACACACTGTGTCTGCCTGTTGGTTTGGCTGAGCTAGAAACACATCCTTCAGTCCCCATGACATCACCTATTCAGGGTCACAGAGTACCTCTGCTACCATGGGAATCATGCATCCCCAAGCTCCCCTTCTCCACCTGCCCTTTTCCTCTTGTGTTGCAGCCTAGAGATCGTCACAGAGAAGTTTCTGAGGTCTGAGAGCCGGGCAGCAGCAGGATGACAGCACCCCTGCCTGCAAGAGCCTCAGAGTTAGAGGGTGGTGTCCAGTGGCCTTTGTGGAGTCCATGCCCCAGGAAGCGGGCAGCAAGAATGTCTGCAGCTCTCCAGATGGTCCTTAGAACATGTGAGCAGCCCTACTCCACTTTCTCTAGCCTAGTTCCTCAGAAACAAACATGCACTGTGGCAGAATAGGGTCTATGTAGAGAAGAGGCTGAGCTGGAACAGGCACTGGGGCTAAGACAGCCTCCTTGGTGATTGCTTTTCTTTATTTAGTATCTACTGCTGGAGGGCAGCTTAATCCTAGCACTTGCCTTTCCTCCCACATTAAATGCCATTGCTCAGACTCTACACACCTAGGTGCTAACAGACTAAACAAGATGAAGGAGCAGGGAGTGTGTAATTGCGATACCAATATATGTCACATCTTACACAGCAGATAATTGGTGTGTGCCAAAAAGGCAGCAGTAAATGGCTCCCAGAGGAGATTTCTCCCTAGAAGAGCAGCATTTCACACCACGAGCCTCTGTAATGAGGGGGAAACTACGCATCCTTAGTCCCAGGGGTCCTACCATGAGGTGTAGGCAACAGACTGCGGCTGCCCTCAAGCACAGCTATTTGCCTTACTCGGGCAGCAGATACTCCTCGTGCTTCCTCAGTTTGTTTTGATGCTCTTCTACTGTGAGACCGTATTTAAAGAAAAGAAATGAGTTAATCCTGCCAAACCAAAGAGCATGACATTCGATTGCAAGTTTTGGGAAGAGAGATAAAATGTTCTTCATGACCACTTAGAATTTGGTTGAGACACTTCCCACCACAGTAGTGCAGTCTTTCAGAGCACACTGCTTTCTTAAGCCATCTTTTTGTTTTGGACTGTGTGGTTTTGTGGTGGGTCTCAGTTTTCCTTGTCAGATTTCAGAGCTGTGTGTCTGTCCTCAAAACTGCTGAACGTGTCTCACAAGCCCCCTTCCCTGCACACCTAAGAGTTGTTTTTTAGGTATTGTTTTCTATTGCTCAGGGGCTGAGAAAATGCTGGTGAAATAGGGCAGAGCTTGATGGAGAATGAATTTCTCTGGAGGAATAAGAGAACCGCAGATGCCTGCCCTTCTATTCCTGTTTACCTTTGCTTTCAGGAGGTCAATTAAATTGTGGGCATAAACTTACATTGCGGTTTGCAAACTGATACTCACCAGAAGGTGTTCTGGCGTCACAGAGCATTTTGTGTTTCGGTTTCTTCTTTCCCAGATCCTTTATGGCTTGGGAATAACTTGCAACACATGTATCACAGAAACATTATTTATACAACATTTTTGCAGCATCACAATTAAATTTAGTTGGCAAAATTCCCATGAAGATGTTACTTTTGTGGAATGACCAACAACCCATCTCAAACTCGGACTTTCCCATTTTTTTCTGTATGGTACAGCTGTGGGATTTCTTCATAAGCACTGACTGAAAGGTTCATAATTTTTAATTCTGTGTATGTTGAGAAGGGGGAAGGGGGGGTAATGGTTCAGGCAGCAAACATTCATTTGGCCTCTCTACCAACTCAGTTACCCCCTTTAACACGGGATATAACCACCCCATGGAATTCACTGCTGTGGGATATTGTGGAAAACAACCATCTCAGTGCCTCAAACAGCACAACAGATGATGAGAAGCCTTTTGTGGTTAAATGCAATGGTCTAGCCAAAGCTCCATCTCTGGACACATCTGCAGTGCAAATGTCAGGTGCTAAAAGGGTGCAGAAGGGAAAAAATCCCTCTGTCAAGGCCCAGTTTTTATACTTTAGTTGCTGTCAAAGCTAGGAGAATGAACTAGGTGGACTTTTGATCTGATCCAGTGTAGCATTTAGTTCAAATTTACACTGGCTGGGAGTCAAGCCTGGCTTCTGTCACAGGGTGTTGTGCAATTCTTGCTCTCATTTCCAGTGTTGTCCCCCCCATCCCACAGAGGTTAGTGAGTTTGTATTTCAAGGAAAAGAGAGAGTATTTTCTGACTTCAGTCACATTTGTACCACCAAGCCTTGCCCAATTCTGCTTCTGAGTTCTTACTCAGGGAACTGCTTGCACTTACTTCAAAGAAAGTGCTTACATGCAACTGACTTTAACAGATATCTTGGAGTGAAGCTCCATCAGATCTCTATCCATGTGATGGCTGCCCCCTCATTTTTGCATCATCCATTTTCTCAGTACTGGGCTCTAACAGAGCCTCTCTTAGGCTCTCCCTTCCCACAGGTACTGTCCTGACGCAGAATCCGAGAGCTGTTATCTTAGGCCCTCAAGTCAGGAGGAGCTTTTCTTTGCTAGACTGACCTAAAGAGAACAGTCAGCTAACTCAAGAAGAGCTTTCCAGCATGAATTAATGGGATATAGTGTGTTTTTCAAATTCCCTTAGTAAAGCCCTGAAGTCAAAGGCAGAGGCTGATAGATCTATGATGTGGAACTGTCTAAGGTTGTTGGGATTTCTGTCCACTCATCATCCTGGCTCTTCTACAAATCTGCACTGTTGCTTTTGCTGGCAAGTCTGGTTTTTTAGCATCTTGAGATCCCTTGCATTATACAATACTCCTGAATTTCCCTGATCCCAGAACTTGACATGCTGGCACCTAATAATACTTATCCTCATTCTGCTTTCCTCCTAGCAAGGTTCTCTCGCTGGTCAACAGCTCTTCTTCACTGCCATGTGCTGACTGCTTTAATGATCCAGAAAGGAAGATGTGCAATAATACAAGAAGGATGTGTAATGAAGTAAGGAAGATGCATAAGGAGATAAAAGTGCTGCAAATGCCTCCTGAATGAGAAAGGACTTGACAAAGCTTGGGGAGACACTCCTCAGTGGTTCAGTGAAGAGGGACCTCCATTGCAAGAGAAAGTCAAGGGGATGAAAACAAATAAAGGCATCCTGGAGCCCTTCTCTGACTCGTGGGCTTTATTGGGCTCTAAGTGATACATAGCAATGCCTGGGGAAGAGGCTGGCACTGTAGTCATGATGCGACCACTGCTAAGGTCCCAACACCTTTGTGTCAGCTGCTATGAGCTACGGGTCTGCTCACCCACCCCTTTGGGAGATAACACAGTGATAGTGGCAAGACCCTGAACGTCCCCAGAGGAACATTGCCTCAGGAAGGAGAAAGAGAAAGGGAGTCATCAATATGAGTGTGCCAGTGGTCTTAAAGTTGGGAACACCTGCCTTTTTCCCTCATAAGCACAAAAGTGATGGAAGAAAAAGAGTTAAAGAATGGGGAATTCCAGTGGAATACACATATTTTAACACGAGCCATAAACTCAGCAGTACTCAGAAAGGGCCTGCATAGCTAGAAGGCACCGGGCCATTGCAAGTAACAGTAAGTTATGCAATTTTTCTTCTAATTCTAGTAGCTGGCTTCTGAGAGTTGGCCTAGGAAGCCTCCCTCTCAGGGAGCAGGGAGAGTATGTCTGACTTCATTTATCTCTGTACCATCAGGCCAACTTCTGTAATTTTGAAGGCAGTCAGCAAGGCTCAGAAATGCTGCAAATAATGACCAATTGTGTCAGAAGGAGTATGAGTTATCCTGCTCCAGGACCTGTCTTTGGCTGCTCATTGACTGAGCTGCTTAGCTGGCAGGTATACCCATGGCAGAAGATGGAGGGCAGAGATGTGCTTACGCCACACTTGGCCCCTCCAAGCCCTGACATCTTTTCTAGGAAACCTGGTCCTGGCCATTGTTGGACATAGGATGGAAAGAGGGATTCATTCCATGTGCACATTTACAGTGGTCCCTTTGCTTCTTCTTCTCTGGTGCTGCAAGTGCAGTTTCAGGCTTCGGCTACTACACCTGCCATGACCTCCCGTGCTTTAATGTCTGCAGAAGAACCTGGAGCATCCCACATTTGATTGCCTGATTCCACCAACTGCTAGCCTGGGGATGACCTGGCTGTCATGGTGACAGTCTGGAACCTTCAGGGTGACACCCTGGACCTTCAGGGTGTAGGAAGAGGGCTAGATAGTGTCAGAGTGATTTGAAAGAGAAGCAAAAGATTGTCTGCTCCAGAGTCACTATGAGCTTTGTATTGAGCCAGCTTGGTGGAGTCAGCAGTTCTCAGGACTGCTCAAGACTGTCAAATTCCACCTGTCTGGGTACTCCAGCAATACTGAAAGCTGGCATTTTGCTTTATTCATCAAGTGCTGTTTCCTCATGGCTTTCTCTTAGATGCAGTTATAGCCTGTCTAGTCATTAGCTGACACACAAGCAGCGGGAAGAGTGCTCATCACTTATCAAATCATGAGTTTATTTGCATGTTTTCAGTTTTCATGCAATTTTTAAAAGCACAAACAGATGCCATGAGATTTTTATCTCATTACCTTCATATGTTTTTCATCCCCATTAAACTTTCAAAGAAATACTACATGCCACCAAGTTTTTGGATCAGCAACTGTAAGAAGCCCCATGCAACAGAACAGCCCAAAGCCAGGTAGCTTGGTTACACAGAAAGCCTAAATACTCCAGGACTGAAGTGTTGCACAAATTGGAGTCTTAACAGCTCAGACTGATCCAAGCTACAGAAAACTGTCTTCCTTTTTCACACACTCATCTTTCTTCTACAGCTCAGAGCATCTTGGTATGAAATTCCCTCCTCTCTCTTCTGCTTGCCTTCAGTGCCCATTGTGTCAGCCCAAAACATTGTCTCTTCAGAGCAGTCCTTGTGGTTGGAAAGAGCTCTTGCTGCTGTGCTGCAGGCTCAGACTGGGGTGGCACCCCTGATGGCTCCCCATCAGGCATCAGAGTCCCTGGTGTCCAGGCACCATGTCCAGCCTTTGCTGTCCGCTGCAAAGCCCAGTAGAGAATTTGAAGTGGACTGGAGGGTATTGTAAGGGTAAGTATGGAAGGCATAGGGAGTTACAGCACTCCAGTGGAGGCATTGGAAGCTGGGCTTCCTTATCTCTGCTTCTCCACAGTGATTTACACTTACTGCAGCTCATGCCTCAGAGCAACACCTGCACCTTTACAAGGGACCATGCTGGTGCTCCTCTTTCAACAAAAATACCTCCTGCTTCTTTGAAGCTGGAATTGAACAAATCTTCCTTCAAGCTGCTCTATATTGCATCTAGTCCAGACATCAGCAGGAAACTCGTCTGCATTTCTGCATTACTGTGCCAGCAAACAGGAACTGCAGCAGCATCCCAAGGTGAGGACTGATCTCTTCGCTCACATCATCAGCTTTCACAACATCATAAAATGGTCCTGTGCTGCAACAGGCAAGGGGGCAAATCAGACAGACCTCTCCACTGCTCTGCCCAGGTGACAAGCACTATTCATATGACATCACTCTCCATGGACTTTGACTGAGCCACACAGAGCCTCCTACAAACAAAGGGGGATGAGACAGATTCTGCTATGAAGCACTCAGCATGTAAGGAGACAAAAGAGTGATGAGATCTGAGAGGAAACAAATAAAAAAGCTTTTTTTTCAAGATCACAGAACAGGTCAGCAGCATTAGGTAACACAATGCTGAACTAAATACCGAAGTGCAGGTGCTTCCTGTAGGACTCCTTCTGTAGATAATTTAGTCTATTGAGCAGGTTTTGTTACAGAAATATTTAGGAAGATGTTCACTGCTTTGATTCGGGTTCACAGGAACATCAAACATGTTGCAGCTGTGTATCGTTGGAAGTGAAACGAGCAACTGACAGTGTCGAATGGGGCAATCTGTCAAACTCTTAAAACCCTTTTTGATTCCCATTTCTAGGAATAAAAGTAACATTTGTGCAATCACATGAACTACTAAACATTCTCGTATCATTATGCTGTTAACTCCCTTCTGTACCAGATGGAGGAAGGGCTATTAGACATTTTTTCCAACCTGATTTTTGGAAAGATTCTTTAAGACCCCTGTAAATCTTGTCAGAAAAGGTATTTGGCTTTAAAAAAAATTGCTCAGGTGAGAAAGCTGGAATGGTGGGGTGGTGTTTTCTAGAAAGAGCCTGCCCTTCTGGAGCACCCAGTCCATGCGCTACTACATCTTCCAAGGCAGTTCTGGAGAAATAGCCCCGCCACCCAGTTTCCAAAGAAAATGTCAATTAAAAAAAAAAGAAAAAACTTTCCTTCAGTTTTTCATTCCACTAAAATTTTCAGCTGGAATATTGTGAAAGGATGCATGGATTTTGCTCTGGTTATTTGCAGAGCTGTTTCACATCAGGATCAATGTTTTACCAATAGAAATGTAAATCACAGCTGAGCCAGTAGGAAAGGTGAGACAGCTAGGATGGCAGGAATCCATTGTTTTAAGCCTTTTGCTCAGAAAGCTTTTTCTATTTCTTTTCACCGACATCTCATATGTTGTTTTTTCTATTCCTTTTTTTTTTCTCACAAAACATAATTAACTTAATCTGATTTTTGTTAAAGGAAGGAGCCCAGAGATAGGCTGAAGCCTCCCCTAAGCGCCTTTCTGTCTGGGGGGAATCCGAGTCCCAAATATTGAATGTTCCAGTCTGGCATGCTGAACGTCACACAAATATCATCTGTAGTACAAGTGAAATGCTTTGCTGAATCATTGGACAGTGTCTGAGGCTGCTAATAGTTCAGTCCCATCCTAATAGCAGCCCTTTAAAAAAAAAAAAAAAAAAGCCTGAAAATTATCCAGTGTAAAAATATGTTATAAATTATTTTGTGCAGACCTCCTAAGATTAACAAAACACACCCTGAACTTCCCCTCTAAGATCAGCTACATTATTTTTAGTAGCATTTGTTATCACAACTGGCCTTTTTAGAGGGTTCAGAATTTGCACCCTGGGTAGACAACTACTTAAAAAAGGAAAACTCATCATGCTTTCTCTATCTACACCTTTTATCTTTATACCTGATCCACTTAGCTGCCTAGGTTTTTTTCTGAGAGCAGAGGCATGCATCACTTTCACCATTTCACAGCAAGGCTCTCCCCACTCTCCAGACATGGAGATTCCTGGGGAGAACAGAGATATCTTAGGGGATCAGAGATATCTGTGGACCTGTCTCCTGCTGAGCAGTGAATTGCAATACCATCCTCTTTAAAATGAGAAAATAGCCACTCATGCAACAACCAAGTGGGCGACACTCCCTCCACAAAGGGGTGCAAATCCCACATGTTCAAAAATCCAGAACAAGTGTTTATCATGCACTACTCAAGAAAGAGAAGCGAGTGCCAGGTTTAGAGCCTACTTCCTAAATGATCCAATATGAACTGAAAGAAACCACCCTTTTCACAAAGGCAGTATCAGTGTGGGTGATATTTTTTTAGATTTTAAGGCCAATGAGGCCTACACAATTCATGACACAGATCAAAACACCAACTCGCAAAGCAGGAGCTCTGTTATAGCCATACTTTACAGAACCTTGTGCTGTGCTAGCCCGTAAAATGAATTTATATAAGGGAGAGGCACACAGCTGGTGTCTGCTTGAGGCTGTAAAGCAGTGCTTAAACTTGCATGTAAGTAAGGAAATACAAGCCTAATGGAGAAAAATGTGAAGCTGACACAGTGAGGTGGCTGCAGTCATAGCTCATGTAGCAGCAGTACAAAGGACATCTGCAGAAGTGGATGATGAAGTGAGGCTCAGTGGCACATGGATGGTTTTTTGTACACAGCTTGTTCAATTCATTTATTCTATGTTGGACAGTGTCACCTATCCCAGAGATTTCAGGACACTTCTCTGTCACAGTTTTCCAGAGTGGTTTCAGCTGCAGAGTCACTGTCTACCTTCACCAAGCAGCCACAGCCACCAGCCTACAATCACCTGCAGCATCCGTGTCCCAGCCAAACCTCTCCACAAGCACAGCCAGCCAGTCTCTGCGTTAAACAGCTTCCCCTTGCACTGTCACAACGTTGGTTTTCCCATGTCCATCATGCTTTGTAGCCAGAGGCCTGCTTGCCACAGCTGGAACAGGGGCTGCCCTAGCTGGGACCAGGGACAACAGCCACAGCTGGCACTAAAGGAGGGTGGTTCAGACAAAGCCAGTGAAAATACTGCAGCTCACCCAATGAACACAGACCCAGTCCTGTCATTCTGGAGCTCTGCCCCGTGCTTTAGATGTGCACCACCTCTTCTCCCATCTCACCATTTCTCCAACATCCATTAAAGCACAAGCTTCCCCAGCTGGCCTGTGTCCTCCCAAACACCTCAAGCCAGCAGCGCCCTGGCCAAAGGCAGTATTTTTCATTCAATTTTTAGTTTGTTTTATTAAAATGCTAACAGTAAATACATTAATTTGTAAGATAGAGCAAGTAGGAAACACGAGGCAGGATAGAAAGGTTTGATCAGCTATAAATAGGAGACAGAATAAACAGGCACCTGCAAACCATGCGCTGTGAGGCTGGGTTTCACATGGAGGCAGCACCTGCTGCTGAGAGACTTCCACTGGTTTGTTTGTTTGTTTGCTTTTAAAACAAAAATTATTTACAATGATGGACCCCAGGCTGAGACATTTCCCACTTTCTGGGAAAACATTAATACTTAGTCAACACTGGCAGGTGTTTTTCTACCTCCTGTGCAGTACTTGACCCACTCTGCACGCCAGAGGCAAGGTAGGGCTTTCAGCATGGACTGCGCTCACCCCAAAACCTTGGAATGTGCTGGCAGCCTGGGCAGCTGCTTGCAGATTAGCAGGATGGGCCACAGCACATTAGCTGAGCCTACGGGAGACTTAGGATATTTCACAGAAATGGAGATTTTGGGAAGAGGAGGCATGGTTAAACAGGGGAGCACATGGAGGTCTCTGCCCTAGGGGCACATAACAGGAGGGGATCCTGAAAGGTCCGAGGGAAATATGCACTGATGCTATGGATGAGCCTTGGAAATGTTTCTGAGCAGGGGAAAGAAAGGATGCAGAGGCATGTCCTGAAATGGGTATAGAGCCTTCACAGAAAGGCCTCCCAGGGAGTGGGGATGGTGACTCTGAGCAGGCCTGGCACAAGCTGCTGGAAGCACTTACAGGGTGCAGAGGCTCAAGCATTTTGTTTTCCCAGGAAAGCAGGTTGTCAAGGATGGGAGGGACCGCCCTTTACAGCTCTCAGAGTGGCTGTCCCAGGTCACAAGCGTGGCAGTGTACGTGTTCCTGCAGACACCGAAATGACTCCTCCTGGCCTCAGGCCTCTACTCAAAGACCATCTCCTGTGGCTGCTTCCACACAGCCCAATCCCGCTTTCCCCCAGGTGATAAAGGGATGCACACTTTTCTTGGCCATGCAAACCTCACAGCCCCTTGAGAAGGTGACTGCACTCACCACCACCCTGGGACACTCCCTGGGGGTGAGCTGCTCGGGTGAGCGGGGTATTTTTCAGTCAAGTCTCCACCTGAATGAAGAAAAGGCAGGAATTCTTAGCCTGACTAATGCTCCACCACTGAATTTCAGCCATCACTGCAGCTGAGCTCAGTAACTTGTTTCTGTCTCCCAGAAAGTCAGCCTGTGTGGACACAAAGCCATTGAGAGATGGTGAGCCCCACACAGCCTCCACGCATACTCTGTTTCCATGTATGCCAGCACCCCCTGTGCAACATGCCTCATTTCTTATTTACATTTGCCAGGCTTGAAGCTGCAACCCCCATTGCTTGTTATGCCTCTCTCTCCTAGATGAAAGAGCCCTAAAATGTCACCCTTTCAGTGTTATCATCTGCCCTCTGCTATTATTGCCTCTCAGTAAATAAAAAGGACTTCCCAGTCATTATTTTATATCCCACAATGACAGTGCTTTTTCAGATCAATTAGTTTTCACTCCTCTTATCTGCATTCAAGCCTCACCTCCCTTTCAGTGTTTCCATTGCCTGCTCAGGGACCTTTCCTGTGTGTCCCCTGACCTCTGGGAGAGGAGCTGAGCTAACTCAAAAGGGGAGCTTGGTGTGAGGACATCCGATCTGCTTACGGACCCACAGACCTAGTGTCGAACATGGCCGATGCCTTTGTGCACATCTGAGCTTCTCACTGCCCATCCTGGGATGATAACGATGGCTGGCTTGCCTGTAAAGTTACATCCCCTTTAGTGCGATCAGCTTGTACAAGGCATATCAGTTCTTGTGACTGGGTACTTATCTATAAGGACTTTCATCCTCTGCCTTGTGCACAATTACCTTTCAATAGGAACCTCTCAACTGAAATCATCTTATTTCACTCTCCCTTTCTATCCTGAAATACACAAAAACATCAGGGCAAAATCTTTTCCTCCAAACAACTGCAGAAACTAAGCTGACTGGGGATGCTCTCTGGATTTTCTCCCTCTCTCTTCCAAATTAGTATTTTTTCATTCTGGCAAGTACCTACCCTATTCCCACCCAGTACACAGAAACCAGAAACTAATCTTAAGTGGGTCAGACCCACTTCAGACAACTTCATTGTCCATCCTGAGAAAAGTTTAAAATGGAAGCTGTCAACAACGCATAGTTTAAAGCACATTGAAAGCCATTGAAGGCCAGTTTGGAATACATGATAGTTAAATGTCTTTTAAGGGACGGTAGGAAACTGTGTTTAGCTTTTAAATATAGCTTTTCAACCCCCTGGTATGATTTTACAAAGTAGGAGCAGCATCACTGTTCCCCAAAATATCCTAGCCACATCACGTTAGAAATGGAGCTTTACTAGTTCACTTTGTTTCCTAGCTACCGACATTTTTTTAGCTTAGTAGTAGAGATGAGCAGTGAAATTTGGCATTCAGACTGCAACTTCAGAAAAGCCTCAAAAAACCTCATGCATATATACATATCTATCTATATATACATCTGTAACAATTACAGTTGCTAGCACAGTTCTCTTTTCAGAAATGTTTCAGTTACTAACCTCCATCCTGGTTATCCACTCATTCCCATCCTGGGGCCCCTGCCAGCCTAGTCCTGGACCCCCCTAGTTCTGCCCCTACCTCACAGTCCCCTCCATCCCAGCCCCCCAGCTCTGCCCTACACCCCTTTTCCACCCCAGCCTCATCTGCTGTTGGAGCATTCTCTCTTCTCTCCTCTCACCCCTTCCAGCTCTACCAGTCCCTTTACATTCATCACATTAAAGAAAACATTTCATGGTCATCTCTTTTATCTCCTTCAGTGAACAGTTAATCAGAAAAAATGCTTTCATGTTGCTAAATCAGGGCCAGTGGGCAAAGCCAGGCTGACAAGAGACATTTTCCTCTGCTACTAACCTGGGCTAAATAGTATTAATTACAGAGGCTGGGCTTTGATTGCTGGAGTGTGGTGGGGCTGGCGAGAGCTCCCTCCTCCCCCTCTGCTCCCTCCCACCACAGGCACACACTGCACCTCCTTACCTGCCTGCCCTTTGCCAGCATCCCCAGCTCGTATCACAGCACAGCTGCAAGTGGGATCCCCTAAATCTCCACCTGGGCTGCTCAGACAGTAACTCTGGAAGAGTCAGGTCCCTGAGCTGGAGGACAGCCTAGCTGGGTGGTTGGGGTGTCCCTGTCCTTGCCTCCCCCATGCTTGTCTGCCCAAGGCAATGTCTTTTCCAGGACAGAAACTGCTTCTTTCTATGTGTTTCAAAGAACCTGAGTTCTGGGAGGCCACTCAGTAGACATCACCCCATAGAGTGTTTCTCAGCCTGTGGTCTGTGGGCCACAAGTAATCTGTGAGATGTCAAAGGGACTGCAGAATGACTGCAGACAATTTTTTGGGACAGACATATCCATCCTCACACATATCACAAAGAAGCGAAGACAACAGGCAGTGGGAGCAGAAGGCAAATTGAGGACAACGTGCTACAACTCAGTCCTTTGTGGGGTGGTCCAAAGGTGTTTATTGCTCTTTCAAAGAAAGAAAGAAAAAATAGGCCAGACTAGCTCCACAGACACAAGAAGCCTGTCTCTGCACATCTCCAAGGACATTATAAAGGAAACGATGCTGTGCCCCAATCTGTTGGCAGTAGTATCCCCCACGTCTCCCAGGTGGAAAGTGACAACCTTCCATCCCAAAGGCAGCAACAGCAAACAACTGGTTACCAATTCTGCTGAATTGGCTTCCCACAAATTAGCAGAACAGGCCAAATCCCCAGACAAAATGAATCACAGCTGAAACACTCTGCTTTTTAGAGACAGAATGCCACTAACTGCTTTCTCCGTCCCTCTCCAAGCTGAGCAGGACTTTACAAAAGTGACCACAGGAGGAATTTTCAGGGCAGTCACTCTCTGTTTCAGAGACCTTCCCTTGGGATGGGAGGCACAGCTGGAGGCTTTAGTCAAGCTGTGGTTTAAGCTGATTAAGGTGACTGTCCCCAGTGACCCATGGTGCCAAGCCCTGATCCCATGCAGCTCATGGGCAGCATAATAGGAGCACAGCACTCCGGGAAAAAGGCACCTCCAGATTCACTACAAAATTCATCTGGAGCAGCCAGGCAGGACAATATTTTTAAATGCTTTTTTAATTGTTTTGAGTGCTTGCTGCTGTATATGAAGACCTGCTTCTCCAGCCAGTGTGAGCTGGAGTGTGAGCCCAACTGGATGACCTTTGCAAGTTGGGGTCCCACATTCCCATCCTGATCATGAAGACTCCATGTCTTTCCTCCTCCTCCTCTGTGCTGCATCCGGTTTCCACAGGCTCACCCTGCCTCCTGAATCAATGCTTTGCTCTACCCTGCACAAGGACAGAGGGAAGCAGAAGGGGTAGATCTGGTCCATCTTCCCCCCAGTCCACACTCTGATCTTCTGTGTGCTCTTCTCAAGGACACACGGATGTGGTTTTCCCAGACAGCAACAACAGGTTGGAGTCTCCACCAGGGCAAATCAACACATGGCTTTGGAGGTCTGCCAGCACAGTCTAGCCTCTTAGACACATTTCCTCAAAGAATTGGAGAATTTGGAAAACACCTGGGGTGATCAGGGCCCAGCAACCAAAGCCAGCTAAACCTTCATAGAGAAGTAGCTTGCGTGGATCCAGATGCTCAAGACAAGTTTACTCCAAGTTTTTTGGGAACAGGGCTCTTTGGATTACCTGGGTGTCTAGGGCAAAAGACCTCAGACTTGCCAATACCTTCATTTGCACCTTCAAATACAGCACTTAAGATGATTAAATACCCAAGTAACCCAACGAGGTAGTTATCCCCATACTACTCCTCTCTGTACTCAAATGTGTTTTAGGCTGACAGTGCTGTATTTATAGAATACAGTGTAGCAGTTACTGTTGAGGAAGCAGAAATAGGCATTTTGCTGTCTGGGAGGGCAGCACAGAGCCTAGGGGATAAACACATCCTCAGGCAACATGCAACAGTGAGGGAACCTAAGGCTTGAGTGGCCATTGCTGAGTTTAAAGTTAAGAGCCTGTTGATAAGAGTGACAGCTCAGAGTCCTCATTGCAGCATAATTCAGACTGTGAACAATGCAGTGGTTTTTATATTAACTTAAGATAGTTAGGGCTGTCTTCATTGCCAGAAAGATGAGAAACTTTTTCTTTTTTTTTTTTTTACAGTGAAAATGTAGAAGATAAGAACAGCTTGCATCAAATTAACCTCACCCAAAGTTTTCTGGCAGGCTGGTTTTTAGTTGCGTCTGAGAGAAAGGCAAGAAGCTTTGCACCAGTGGGATAATGGGCTTCCAAAAGAGTTTGTTCCTCAGAAGTTGTCTCTCTTGCTTAGAAGTTGTCTTCTGCCTTGAGGCAGGGTGGTTTCTGGCCAAAGCTACTTGATTTGACTTTGTTCTTTGTTTATTTTCAGCTCGGCAGGCTGTCACTGTGAATAATGGGTCTTTGGTGCTGGAACACAATTCTCAGATGAATATTGTCTCCCATGGTAAATTCCAGGGCTGTTCAACTGCAGAATAAATCTTACCTTCATGGAGGGGGTGGCTGGTGCCTTTGGAGATGGTACAGGGTGCCCGTGGAGCACCTCCCTGTCAGTGCACAGAAGGTCATAACTCCTTGCTGAAGTTCTGCCTGTGGGGGCCAGGCCGTCCTCCAGCCTGAGCAATGAGCTGGGCCTGCCTGAAGCTCTCCTGAGCTCCACATTTGGGAATCTGCTGCCACATGGTGGCATACACTCTCTCTCCCTGGCCCTAGGAATCCCTCTTTGGCTTCCAAGAGGTAGCACATGTGGAAAGAGCACTTCTGAGTTCTGCATTGTAACAGCTCACCAAGTTTCCAGGGACCCATTCTGGAGCTGCAAGAAGCTTTTCCAAGAGCATTGTTCCCTGTTTGGAGCTACACTAAAGTATGAGGAATGCTGGCAAAAAATCTGAGAGGATCTCAGGTGCTTTGGGGTCAGCAGGTAGGATTTGTTAATGAAAGACTTTTATCTAACCTGAAAACACTGGATGTATTTCCACAAAGCAGACCAAGGTCTGCATCCATCTCCTTCAATTTCTGCTCTGCAGCAGATGCAAAAGCAGCACCGGGCAGGAAAAGAAACTACAGAGATCATTCTTGTTCCTGACAGAGACTGGAAAGCAGAAAGGTGGTTGTCACAGGAGCTGGTGGAGAGCATCACTCGCTCTGTCTGTGTGCAGCACTTTCAGTTTTCAATGCTGCGTTCCACTCCTTGAGGCCACAGGTTGCTTTGCCCTGGGTCAGGAAGCTGCGCGCTTGAGAGGATGCATTTGCAAGGCAGCTGCTCAGAACAAGGCTGACTGCTTCCTTCCGGAAGGGTGGTGGCACCCCTGGGTGGAAAATCCATGGGAAGTGCCCTGGGGCCACCTTTGCTCTGGAGGCTGTGAGGCAGCGTGCTCAGAGGCTGTTGTTCCCACTGTGCCCTGTGCGTAGTGCTGGAGAGGGCAGCTTTAGCAGCAGCCGCGGCTGGCTGCGGGATGCACGGAGCCATCCAGCCGAAGAGGGAGGGTGGCAGAGCAGTGCACCTGCCCAAAGGGTCACCTCGGTAGAGCCACTGAGTCGGCAAAGGACTTTGGGGAGCTGGGCCCAAACCAATAATGCCTGGGGTCTGGAACAGAAAGAATGATGCCTGGCGTTGAGAGCATTCCTGCTCTCTTCCATGTCACAACGAAGTTGAAGTCCACCCAGCAGCAGCTCCTGGATGCAGGAAAAATACAGATTGTGTGAAAATGGTGAGTTGCCATGGACCTTCCTCCCATACCACCACAACTCATGCCCAGTGGTAAAAGCTGTACCTATTTCCTCTTCCAGCTTCACCCCCGCTGCAGTCCTCTGGCAGTGAGACTCATGCAGGGAGCAACACAGGATGGGCACAGTGACACTGGGAGCAGTAAAGTGTCAGAAAATAAGGATGGGGAGTTGGGACCCCTAGGGAGGAAGAGGGACTGTCCAAGAGGGAGAATGGAGAAGCGGAAAGGAATAAAGGAGCTGTGGGCAACATATTAGGAAACTCTGTGCCATGGTGGGATCTCAGAGGCACTGAGAACTCAGGCCTGCAGAGCAGGGACTGGAGGGACCATCTCTCCCACAAGCTGAGTTGATGTCTTCATGACACATCACAGAGCTGCCCCATCTCCTGCCTCTGCTGTTCCTCAGCTGCCTGAGCTCTAGGGGAGGAAGGGATGGCCAAGGAAGGGATGGCCAAGGAAGGGGATTTTGCACATGTTGGGACAGAATAGGCAACAAGGCTGTTAGAAGCTCAAACACTCTCATTCCATAGGGTTTGATGTCCTATGGCAACACATGCAGACAAGTGGGAGGCTTTGAGATTCCCAGTACCCAGCTGTGGAGCATGCAGGCACCCAGAAAGAATCCTGAGACCATGCCATGGCCTGTGTGACAGCAGTCAGGCCACGTATTGTCAGCTGTGCCTCTCTTCCTCTCCCCCTGGAGATGGGCTAGCGCTCTGCCCCAGATCTTCTGTCCTCACCGCTGCTCTCTGCTCTTGCCTGCTGCATCCTATTTCATGGAAAAGGATTCACCGTGTGGGGCAGAGGCCACGCCCGTGCCCTGGGGTTTGTGCTCTGCCTAGGAGACCTCAGCTGGCAGGGTAACCCGCCTGGGTGATTAACAGCGGTGGAAGGTGCTGCGGAAGCGCTCGGGTGGGTTCCCTGCGGAGGCACGGTGTGAACGGCTGAGCACATCAAAGGGTGTCTCCCTTTCATCTCACTGCTCCGAGCACACGGCTCCGGCTCCGAAGCATCCCTTCCAAGGACAATATGGGGGAGAACTCTAATAACCTTACAGTGTGGAGCCGTGCCAGCGCTCCCAGTGGCCACTCTGGCGGCAGCTAAAGGGGCGTCTTCTCCGCTTCCACCCTAATTGCCCTTAATTGGCTCCTGCCTGCTGGCAGCAGAACGGCAAGGGCTCTCCAAGGATCACCGCACTACAGTGACAACGTTTGGAGAAGGATTTTCGGCCCCTGCCTTGCCCCACCTCCATCACACTCTCCCCCACCCACCACAGCAATACAATAACCTTTCCAAGCACGAGATTTTTCTGTCAGTACATAACTTTTTCTTTCCAGGCTCTGCTCTGGAGAGGGCCTTGCCAGGGAGCTGGGGCAGGGGAGCAAGGGAAGGCTCTGTGTCCCAAACCCAGAGTAGTGGTGGCCTTGGGCTAAGGGGGACATAAGCATTGTCCCTTCGTACAGCACTGCAGCTACAGTGCCCCAGAGCACGAGTTGGTGCAGTGAGCCCTGCTGCTCTGCTCTATGCCAGGCCTTCCTGGGCTGGTGACCAGGGCTTTGAGGTCCCCTACTGCAGAACCAGCAAATCACAAAAATCCAATTCGGCCCACAAAATCCCAGTTTCCCTAGAGAGATGTGGTGCTGTCCCAGGGCAGCCAGGTGGGAATGGGGCTGCATTCCACTGTGATCTCCTGGCTATGGCCTGCACTGTTATCTTGGGGATGTGGAGAGGTGATAGGGAGGGCCCCTTTCTGTCCCTTCTCCACATCCCAGTGCTGAGTGAGGGCACACAAAGCAGAGGGTCCCTGAAACCCCCCTTCCCTAGGAAGGGTTCTCCAGGACATGCTGGCCCTTGGCTCATCTGGCTCCAGTTTCCCGTGGCAGACGTCCCTACACTTTCCCCTCTCTGCCTGGCACCCACACAAGGCATTCCCTCGTGTCAACAGGAGGGTGGGAAGCTGCAACACAAAAAGCACCTTGTAGCTCTGACCAGGCGTGTCCCCACCAGACTGCATCCCTGCTCCTGCTCCCAGCCAGGACAAACTCTTGCTGCAGCAGCAAAATACAGCCGAGCATCTTCCCACTCCCTCTTGGTTGCCCACATCCCAGCCAGGGCCAGTATCTGCAGGCAGCAGGCATCACAGGAGCAACATGCTCCACAGCAAGCTGGCAGGGGCATGGAAACACAAACGGGGCACAGATTCAGTTCTGATGGAGGGAGCTGCAATGTCTTTCCCACTGAGGTTATTTTTAAACTGTTTATCAAAGGCTCACTGCTCTTGGCAGCAGGGTGGGCTATTTTTGGATGCCTGCTTCACCTCTCCACGGAGATGTGCTGGCATAGGCTTGTCCCTTCTTTTGCCTGGCACCCTCAGACCTCCTATGGTCTCCAAGGTTTGCCCTGCTATGGTCACTGCTGTTTGCTTCCTCACATGTCAAGGGACTTTTTAAGCAGGAGGTCTGAGCTCAGGCACAGCCTCATCATGAGTCCTTATTAGCAAAGCCCCTCTCATCCTTTCCTGCTGTCAGTGGTGACACTGCTGCTTGGGTATGGGCATACACACTTGGGCCTGCTGTTCTCCTTCAGGATTGGTGCCATTTGTCCTGACCTAAGCCTGGCACCCTGGTGCTTTGCATTCAAGTTTTGTCCCTGCTATTTACACTTGCTGCTGCCGTGTCTCTTCACCTGTCTAGAAGAGCAAGGCCATGTTTCCCTACTCCATGGGATTGCTGGGACAAGTAATTGGGACAGGATGACTTAAAACTCAACACTGTCCTTGCAGGGCCTCTTCTCTGTGGATGGCTGAAGGACAGGACAAGTTTCACTGAGATGCAACATTGGCAAAGGTGGTCTGGTGAGGCAGGGCTCAAAGCAAGTGCAGGGAGGCAACAGGGGTGTGTGGAAGTGCAGTAGCTGCGTGTTGGAATCAGTGAAAGCACAGACTGGAATGGGAATGCAAAGCAAGCCATCAGGCTCTGAGGTTAATAATAGGCTGTCTGAGTCTTGACTGTGTAAAAGAAAATCAGTCCTTAAAAGAAGCTCACTGGCAGAGTGCTTGGCCCTGACAGAATTATCCACAGGAGCCCAAACAAATGACTGGCCTCATTACCGACCCGCAGCCTCAAGCATGGCTTGAGACACGCTGGGCTCACATAAAGAAATCAGCACTGTCCACACTGCCCCTGCAGTACCAGAGAAAAGGACTTGGAGAAGTTTCCCAAGAGCATCAACAAATTCAGGGATTTCCTTTTGTTAGCAAAGCACAAACCTTCTGCTGAAGGAAGATTTTCTTCATTCAAATATGATTCTGGAGAGCCAAAGGTACGTGCAGGCCAGGAGATTCTCCTCCAGGAATGAGGACAGAAGAAATCCAGCGCTGGCATGTGTGAGGTTTGTACTCATTTGTGAGATCTGCACTCAAAGAGAACGGATGTGTCTTTTCTTACAGGAAGTGACTGGATGAAAAGGTGAAAACCACTTAGTTGGGCTGGTTAGAAAGCTCCAAGCTACACAAGCACACATAATTGTACTCTCCAGCCCTGAGAGTTAATGGACAGACTTCTCTGAAATGAGAGACTGGCTCAGGCTTCGGAGAAAATGAGGTGGAGCCCACTCTGTGATCTGTGACATCCACCACTCAGTCAGCCCTGTGTCCTCACTGGTCACCATCTCCATGGGCAAGATAGTCAGAGGGGACTGGAATTGCTGCCAGCAAAGAGCTCAGGGGTAAAATCCTTGGGGTAAAGAATTAAGGGACAAATGCCAAAGGAGAAACATGGATGAGGGGAGATGCATCTCCACACCAAGGACACAGAACTATATCCAACAGCACCCACAAGTGCTGGAGTGTGTGTAAGACTGCTATGCCAGCACGAGGCCTGGGAAAAGAGGCACTCTGATTTCTAAGCAAGTCGGGAATAAAATGGGCAAGGTCACTAAGCAGCTCCTGCAGACACACACCAGGGGATGTCACAGCAGCATGTGGCTGGCTGTGGTGGCCAGCACTGTACGTGTGGCCAGGGCAAGCTTCACGGGGAGCACATGCTCATGGAGTGAGTCCCGCTGGTGCACGGAGGCTGCTGGCACAACATGTATTGCTGGCATGAGGTCTCACTGAGGCAGGCTGCCCCCTGACATTTGTGGGCATGTTGGATGTGAGCAGACATTCCCGTGGTGAGGGAAGGTGATGCCATGTGCTACAGTCAGAAAGACACATTCACCATGAGAGGGTGCAGAGCAAAAATCATACCCCTGAGCTTTTCTCTTAGTAACAGCGGGAGACTCACTGTGAACAGTAGGGTGATTGGGAAACCCAGGGCAGTGACCATGAGAACCTGAGCCTGCCTGGATGAGGGATGAGTTCACTGTTCCCAGCCAGAGAACTCAACAGGACAGAGTTTCTGGAAAGAAAACAAATGGAAGGCAAAAATGAAAGAGAGAGAGAGAGAGAGACAGAGAGAGAGAGACAGAAAGAAAGAAAGAAAGAAAGAAAGAAAGAAAGAAAGAAAGAAAGAAAGAAAGAAAGAAAGGGTGAGTATCAAATGTGCTGTTGTTGTAAGCAGCATTCACAGGTTAATGCAAGCAAAACTCAGATTCCCCTCAAACCTTGAGTCAGAGTGCCTTCTGCCTGGTTGCCTTCTGCCCTAGGTCACCTACAAAAGAGTAATGGAGAAAAATGCATCAGAGGGCTTTGCACAGAACTGTGCCAAGAGTCTGCCATAATACCTATGCCTTTCTGGGGTCATGACAATACAAGGGTAAATATCCCTGATATCAGTGCAAAGAACTCAGGCTGGAAAAGCTGGGGAAAAATAACTTGGTGCAAAGTGGAAAAGAGACAGGGATGTGAAGGAACAGTGGGGAGAGAGACATCATCCTGGATATCACAGGGAACAATAAAAAACACGAATGCAAGCAACCCCTGCACACTGCTAATGTGCAGAAGGGTCCTGGTGTCTCCCTTTTAATCCTCCATCCATCATTTGAGTTGACAACATATAGGCCCTGCATATATGCCCCTTCATCTGGCGGTGCTTCTGTCACAGAGCTCCTCATCACCAGCCACCACTGTATTTTGTACAACATCCCGATGGGTCAGCCACCTACCCCAAAATCTGGGCCAGGCCACCCAGCCGTATGTGTCACAGCAAGACCCTGATGTGACACAGGGAAGGAAGGGAAGCAATGACTTAGTCCATGTTGGCAGAGGCCCAGGGGTCCCAGCCCCACCTGGCAGCAGAACCCTTCTGCTTTGGGCAGCGGGAGCCAGGACGAAGACACAATCCTAGGCACAACAGCTGCTTGGAGCACACTGCCCCCCCATGGGGGACATGCTCCCTGCCTGGCACGGAGACCGTCCGCTCCTTCTTTGTGGCGTGAAACAAAGAGCAGAAGGAGGGAAGGAAGTGACTTCTCTGGAAGCGACTGTGTTGGTGGCATGAGCACCCATCTCCTTCCAAACAGAGCAAGCAGCGATGCCCCCGGCCCTTCTCCCACCCCCTGATGCCTCCCGTTCACTGCTGGCATCCCCTCCTACTGTGCCCTCCGCCTCTCCTTATGCAACAGGGCGAGTGGGAAAAAAAGCAGCAAAAAGAAAGCCAGAGCGAGGGAGGGAGGAAGCCGATGGGGCACTGGCTGGCAGGCAGACAAGGAGAGCGGCAAGGGCGGCTGGGAGCCCGGGACACGCGGCCTCTGCCAGGGCCTTCTGGGCTGCGGGCATGTACGTGCGGTCAGCAACGTGCGAGCCGCTGCGAGCGGCGCCGGGCACACGCGCGACTCTG
>VXAC01002073.1:640640-657130 GCA_013399225.1 Rhipidura dahli
AAGGGAAGGGAAGGGAAGGGAAGGGAAGGGAAGGGACTGACACAGTGGACATTTCAGAAGACATCGTTTCTTCATGTGCACTTCTGTGCATTATGTCACAGGCCAACTGGGAGTTAAGTCTTAGTCTCCTTCTCCTCATCTCCTGGAAATGAATGAGGTTTCCAGATATTTTGGAGACTGTTGGTGTGCTGCACTCATGAGTCAGCAGCTGTCAGTAACAGTTACACACACGTGGGTGACATCGCTGGGGTAGGAAAGTCCCTGGAATATCACACACCGGACAATAGGCACGTAGCGACCTCAAACCCACCCTTGGCACGACTAAGAATATACCCACACCACAACCAAGGTGTCCCTACGTCCCGGAGAGCACGTAGCACTTCTGCTCTCCGGGGAGGTAGCAACAGTGTAGCTATGCAGGGATAGAGCCCACAGCAGCTCCTGTGGGTCACAACTCCGAGGTCAGCGCCTGTCAGCAGTGTTTCTCTGCTATTCGCATCTGCTTTTGCACACTTTTGGGATATCCAAGCAAACAACTGCTCCTCAGAGGGGAGGGATCTCAGCAATTGAGATCCTCTGAGAAAGATATTCACCCTGCAGCAGACAAAGCCAAGGGGAAGCAGTAACACATGAATTTGGGGGTGGCTGGTGCCTTTTCAGGGTACTGAGATGCTCCTGGGCAGCAAGTTACCTCCCTTGCTGGGTGCCACTTGCAGACCAACCCAGTGGGCATTGTCGCAGAGCCCTGGCTCTTTGCAGGGGAAACACAAAGAAGACTGTGGGCAGGGAGAGGCAAATGTCATGGGGAGGCAGGAACACCAGCTTCAATCGTGCTTGTAAATATTTTATTCATTTCTCAGTTACTCACTGTAGAAAGCCACTATCCAGCCTCTGGCTATCAGAGAGCAAAAACATTTAAGAGCATTAAGTGCATAAGCAGGGCTGACATGTAACAACTGCTGCGTGAAGGCAGCACTTTTCAACTTCATGTCCTCACTGTGGCTCGCTAGCCCAGCCCCGAGGCCCTGGCTCTGCCCCTGCCCCTCACCCCTGCCCTGAAGCATGCCTGACTGCCATCTAACACATCATGTACACAGCAGATTTATAACTCATCCTTCTAGTCACAGCAAAGTCGGGGCTGCCGAACAATAACCCAGGTTTCTTGAAGCAGATGAGTAATTATGTGTCTATAAAACTGGAAAAAGCTAGATTGGCGATGGGCTGCCACCACATTCCCTTCAATGGAGGCAAATGAGGCAGATCTAATCACATCCTTCATTCACTGCATCCTGCAAACTGCCTTTGCAGTGCTCAGTGAGGAAGAGGGAGCCTTTGATCCAGGTAGCCTGAGCAGAGCAGCTAAGATGGGTAGACATGCAAACACAGTCCAAGCTCCTGGGTCCAAACCAGCTCTGGAGCACTCTCCAAATGTGTGAGCTGTTTGGTTCTGTACTTCCAGTGGAAAGGCATCTTGGCCTGTTGGCCAAGGCACAGCAAGGTCCAACAAAAGTGTGTTGGACTTCATTTCAGACCACTGGGCACAGTGCTGGGGTGACATAGCAACCTCTCTGCCACCAGGGAAACGAGCAGGTCACTGGGAAAGAGGAAGAAGAGGAGCCAAGAAGTAGCAGCTGGGAAGCTGGGATGAGTAGAAAGCAGGAATGAAAATCGTAAGAAGTGGTGTGGTCAGATAAGGGAAGGGGCAGAAAGGAGAAAGCAAATTAAGGGATAAAGTAAAAGCACCAGAGGGGAAGAGGCTGTTCAAAGGGAATTTCAGGGATTGTTTAAACTCAGAACTGTCTGGAACAGAGACTGCCCAACCCCTCGGCCTGGATCCCAAATGAGCAACAAATTAACTGATGTGAGAATTTAAAACAGATCTTAGAAGGGAGATGAAAGGGTGGGAATTACCAGCATTCAGAAAACTGGTGGAGATATCCAGACCCAGCGAGACAAACATAGAAAGAAATTGGACATGCAAATACAGCCAGGTCTCTGCACTGAAATCCCTTACACACGGGGGGGATAAGCAAAGGAAATGATGAAGCTGAGCTGGCACATGGGGAAATAGCCTGGCCCTACCATGTGCCACCAGCGCTGCTTCAGAGGAGCTTAGCACTGGAGCACTCCATTAGGGAAATGTACCTCTGGAAATAGTCTAGTTGGTGGTGAGATCATTCATTCTTCTCAGCTGGAAACCTGACCCTATTGCCAAACGTATTTTCCAGGCTAGAAGCTGATGCTCATGGAAAACTTTGGCCTTGAGGCCCAAACAGAGATCCCTAGCTATTCAGTGCCAGTGCCCAGCACCCCAGCAGTCTGCACAGCCATCCTAGAAGCGTCTCTGGCCACGTTGCAGCTGGGTCAGTGGCTCAGCTGGGGAAGCTGAGCACAGACAGCATGATGGCAAATCACATTCCACACACGGTCACCAGCTCCCAGGCAGCCGTGGGCTGGCTAAATTTGGGTTGGCAAGGAGTGCTCATCGCATGATCTCCCAAGAGATTTCACAGGGACGAAAGCTTGGCAGTAAGTAGCAAGGGTGTAAGAGGGCTCAAATACCTGGTTTGATATTAGGTCCTCTAGCTTCTATTAAAGGGAGTTAATGTCTCCTGATCTCTGTCAGCAGGAGGAGACAAGTTTTTAGAAGCCTTTTCTGGCTCCAAGCATCATATGAATGAGTGTGGATATGTCAAACTCTCAGTCATGGCTTTTGTCACGAAGTCATGACTCTGCCAAACCACCATCCTACACCTGAGGTTTTGGGCAATGTACACCACACCATGCCAGGGAAGTGAGCCATGGCATTGGCAGAGCACTCCCCCCAGCCCAGCTCTGCGCTACCTGCTGTCCGTGCTACTTCAGCTGCTTTTCCATAAGCAGTTGGCCTCAATCCAAAGAAAACAGCATCAGTGGTGCCATGTCAGTGCAAATGTCTGTGGGAAAGCCAGGCCTGCTGTGGGCAAGCAGTCTTCATGGAGCTCAGGGGGAGGCTGGGCACCCTCCAGGCGCTGTGCCTAATATTTGCCGTGACACCCAGACAATATTTGTGTGCAGCTGGCAGGTGCTCACATTGCTTTGGCTGGGCCAGTATTTGAGTGTGTGGTGAAGGTGTGAATTATACCCTGTTCCAGGCACTGTGGAGCATTGAGGAATAGCCAGGGCTGCAGGCATCTACCCTGCCTCCAGCTGAGGTTGCAGACAAACCCCTGAAAAGCCCTCATCTCCCTCCCTTACCTTCCCTGCAAAAAGCACTGGCCTGAGGGGACCGGAGGAGCCCCCACTCACTTCGGTCTCAGGCACACCAGGGAGAACCAAGCGACAATACTCCTAAGGAGGAGCTGAATTTGGAGAGTCAGAAGCGCATCATCTGAGACGCTGGAGTGAACTGAAACGCCAGGTGTCCGGATGGAAGGGTGGCGAGAGTCTCTGCTCCGGCCGGCCGGCAGTGAATAACCATTAGCCAGGGCGCCCACAAAGGCTGCTGCCTGCGGGCAGACGTGATTGCAGGCACAGCCTCGGCTCCCGTGCTTGTGGGAACCTGGCGGAAACCCTCCCGGTTTCCCCTGGTCTCGGCTCAGCTGCGCTGGGAGATTTGCATTGGCAGCAGGGTGGCGGGGAAGCTCGCCCGCCCCTCGCCCGCATGCTGCCAGCGTCCTGCCAGTGCCGGCAGCCTTTCGCCTCTGTGAACTTTTTGTCTCTTGTGTGAAAGGGGAGTGTTTATCAAAGGAATCGTTTAAACAGTTTAAACGCATCTTAATTACAAGTGGGCAAATGGCACGAGAAGCCATACGGGGAGCAATACCTTTCGCTTGGAAGCACACCTTTGCCCATGCACTCCTCTCTCACCTACAGACACCCCTCCCTTCCATCACAGGTCCCTGGGAAGCTCAACTAGCTAAGTGCCTCGATCCACCCTGGCAGCCTGCAGTGTCCCCACAGCTCCACGCTGCCCCCGGCCCAGCTGTGCGTTACGCACGGCTGGGTCAGTGTCCCCTCCATCCCCTCTCCCAGCCTCTCACCGCTCTCCCAGCCGCAGAACCCTGCCCCCTTCCTGCCACCCCTCGTTCCTGACCCTGGTGTCACCTATAGCTGCAACAGCTATTCAGCCTATATCCATTACTAAATGAAGAATCCTCTGTAAAGCAGCAGAAAAGCCCTGGCTGTACAATGTGCGCAGACTGAAATGGGAAGGCTGTTACCACCACTTGGAAAGGGGCCTGCATTTGACAACAAACACAGCCAAGTTTCAAGCTCCTTGCTAATTAGTCTATTAGCTGTGTGAGCAGAGAAAGCGTCTCACCATCCAGCGCCGCTCCACTCTCGCGCTTCAGTCCCGTCACCTCAGGAATCCCGTGCCCCATCTCCGTGGTCCGGTGCTACGTAGGCATCACACCAGCAGCTGGCCACTCGCCTGCGCCTGCACAGAAGAGCCAGCCAGAGATGGTTCCTTGTTGCTGACCTTCTCCGAGGGACAAAAGCTGCTTGAAAAATGGAGCCAAAGTCCCAGGTGCTGCTGGGATGCCAGGCTGTGGAAGAAGAGGGCACCCTGCAGTAACCCACAGACATGCATGTCTGCCAGATGGACACCCCCAGCCCCGTGGTGCTGGCAGGAGCCACTGGGAACAGCCCTGTGAAGAAGGTGTTGGGGAGAACCCATCCTCCTCTCAAGCAGCACACTTCCCAGTTATGCTCCAGTGCCCACAGAGCCATCAGCCCAGGGAAGATGTTGCTTCCTGGGGCATATTCAAGTGGGGAGCAAGCAAAACCATTGTTATTCCCCCTGGCACACGAATCCTGCATTCCCAGCTTTTCAGCACCTTTCTGGCAACCCAACCAGCCAGTCCAGCAGAGGGAGGCTCCTCATGCATCAGCAACACCCATCCATCCATCCATCCATCATCTGTCCAGGGAATGGGTTAAACAGTCTGTGCCCCACCCTTGAGGCCAGCCTGGGTTTCCAGGCATGGAAGGGAGAGGCTTGCAGCTGGGGATCATTACTGGGCAGCCATAAGGAGGGTGGAGGCCTTCCTCCCACACTGATCAGAGGAGCTTTGCAACTGTATGCCCTGGAGCCAAGGGATGAGGTCCAGGGCTTGTTTACCACCTTCTGTGAAACAGAGGAGTTTTGTCCACAGCAAGGAGAACATCAGCAGATCCCACTATGAAGTGATGTGTTATGTGCTTCCCCAGGGCAAGGGGACCACTTGATGACCACCGAGTCTGCTTTGGTTGACTTCTCCCAGTAAAAAGGCCCTGATTTGGCTGGTCTGCCTTGGGATATTTATTCATCTAATATTCTCCGGACCAGGAGGCAAGAGGGGATATTGTGTTTCCTAATGTTTAACTCCTGCTAACAGAGCCCATTGACAAGTCATGGGAACAGATACACCTCTGCTGCCTGAAAATATGGAGCAGCAAAAGGTCTGATTCAGTCCTGCCTTGTGCAGGACTTACAGGAATCAAGGGAAAAGGACAGGCAGCCTTTCTGCCTTGAACACAGTGCAAAACCTCCAGACGCTGAGTGCTCTCTACTCAGACTGCCCAAAAGACTTGGAGAAATTTAGCAAAATCCTAAGGGATGAACTCATAGCAGAGGAACTAAGCAGCAGCCATTTTGTCGTGGGGATGGCATGTTGCCTGGACATCCACAAATGAATGGAAACCCACATGCCAAGGGATGCCGGAAGCACGACCTTTTCCTTGGAACGATGGGGAGCTCCACATGAAAAATGGATGACTCAGTCTCCTGAGCACCACAGTCAGACAGGGAGGAGAGGAAGTTGTGGTACTCCTCCAAGTTCAGCCCCTGGAGCAAATTTGCCAGATACAAAAATGAGATGTTATGAGATGTTTGGCTGGTGTGGCTGTTTCCCTGCTTCATGCCCTCAAGCAGCAAAGCTGTGCTGGCTGGTAGAAATCAATAGTGTAGACACAATCGACTTGGTTTCCAATGAAAGCCAGGAATGTCTGGAGGGCTAGTCGCAGCTTCTGAGGGTTGAATGGATGTGTACCTCTTCATCCAGCAGAAGTGAACCAACTGCTGGGGAAGTTTCATCTTGGCTAAGCAGGACATCCAGAGAAGGTACTTTCCAAGATCTAGTTTGTATTATCCACTATGACCCCCTTCTCTGCCCTTCCAAGCACTTTCAAGTGCTTATAAACTTACAATCCTTACAAGGGATTTTGTAATCTCTGCAGGATGGCCTTATCAAATACTCTTGAGCTGCAATATGAAATCTTGGAGGAAGCTATTCCCCTTAGTTTCATCCTGCACATTACACAAGAGTGATTCAGCCAAAGAGTTTGGAGGAATTATTTATTAAAGGGTCATGAGATCCCTGATGTTGCTTTTCTGTGAAATCACTGAGAAGCAAAAAACAGATCATTGGCCTCAGGTCCTTGAAAATCATATAAACCTGTGGGGAATGTCTCTGCTGCAGACCTCATCTGCTCTTGACAGATGTTTATACCACAGTGGCCCCTCTCATCTCAGTGCTGCAGTCCAGGCAAAAGTCAGCTCGTTCACTGCAAACGTGCCTCCATTACACTAACGTGTGGTGGGTTGGCTTTTCTGTGTCAGCAAGGTTTGGGGTCTAGCTTTTCCACACAAACTCCACCCAGCCTCTGTGGACATGCTTACCCTCTGGCAGAGGCACCCACTGCTTGAGCCAGCTTTCACAAAGCATTCAAGTTTGAAGGAGTTCAGCACCAGGCTGAACCAGCACAGACAGAAGAGGATTCCCCATGCAGACAATGGCAACAAGTCTGTGTGAAAAGGAAGGTAGCTCAGCTCTGCTCTGGAGAGCCTTCTGCAGAAGTCTGGCTGTGATAGCCTCCTGTGGGTTCACCTTCACACTGAATCCCTAGAGGACTCTGCAGCTTCATTGTGTTCTCCTGCTGTGAGGTCTAGTGGAGACTGAGCCCCCTTCTCCTATTCTCATGAAACCTCTTTCAAAGACTGTTGTTTACTCCACATTTGCAGCTTTCCTTCCATCAGTGGTTGAACTTCAGCTACCACAAAGGGTAGGTTTCCTCCACCTCCTCTCTTGATCTTCACTTGTTATCTACCCAGCACCAAATGAGGGACCTATTCAAGAAATCTTCCCATCTGATTCTTGCACACAGGAATGATGTAATGAGCCTTTCTGGTTGACTGCCTCAATGGAGTCTCCATGGTGCATTTCCCATGAAAACATGTCCTCTTGTCAGCTCAAGGGCAGGTCTGTCTGAACAGCAGGTTAAACTTCATTTAGGCTTCCTGGTGTGGTGCCATATATCCTGCAAGGCTATCCACTTTTTGAAACAGGGAATATGGTGTGGTGTCCAGAAAACATGGCAATGTTGGGAGAATCACTGTTATGCCCTTGTCACCCAGCAAAGACCAGCTGTGCCTTACCATGTACTGGTGCATGATCTAAAACAGGGCACCTGAGACATCATCTAGCTGCATCTCTGCCAAGGACAGGTACCACTATATCAAGCAAATGACGAGTATTTGTAGCATCTTGGTTTTGGAAATTTCTCAAGAAGGAGATTGTGTTGTTGGAGTGTCTGGTTGGAGGTTGTCACCAGTGGTGTCCCCAGGGTTCAATACTGGGCCCAGCTTTGTTTAACTTGTTCATCAGTGACCTGGATGAAGGGGCAGATGCCTCCTCAGCAAGTTCACTGATGACACAGAGCTGGGAGGAGCTGCCAATGTCCCACCAGAGGCTGTGCAGCCCTTTAGAGGGACCTCGACAGGCTGGAGAGATGGGCAGAGGGGAACTCTCTGAAACTCAGCAAGGGCAAATGCAGGGTCCTGCACCTGGGGAGGAATAACCCCAGGCACCAGCACAGGCTGGGACCTGACCTGCTGAGGAACAGCTCTGAGGAGAAGGACCTGGGGGTCCTGCTGGACAACAAGCCCTCCATGAGCCAGCAGTGTGTCCTGTGGCCAAAAAGGCCAATGGTGTCCTGGGGTGCATTAGGAAAAGCACTGCCAGCAAGTCAAGGGAGGTGATCCTGCCCCTCCACTCAGCCCTGGTGAGGCACATCTGGAGTGCTGTGTCCAGTTCTGGGCTCCTCAGGACAAGAGAGACCTGGAGCTTCCAGAGTGGGTTCAGTGGAGGGCAACCAAGATGGTTAAGGGACTGGAGCAACTCTTACCAAGAAATGCTGAGGGAGCTGGGCTTGTTCAGCCTCAGGAAGAGACACTGAGAGGGCACCTCATGAATGTCTATGGGTGTCTCAAGGGAGGGTGCTGAGGATGTTTCCAGGCTCTGCTCGGTGGTGCCAGCAATAGGACAGGAGGCACCAGGCAGGAACTGATGCACAGGAAGGCCCACCGGAACATGAGGAAGAGCTTCTGTACTGTGAGGGTGACCCAGCACTGGAACAGATTGCCCACAGAGATTGTGGAGTCTTCATCACTGGAGATACTCAAGAACCATCTGGACACAATCCTGTGCCATGTGCTCTAGGGTGACCCTCCTTGAGCACCGAGGTTGGGCCAGATGAGCCATCATGATCCCTTCCAACTTGACCCATTCCGTGATTCTGTGATTGTGTGGTCTCTGCAAAGCACTCTGTCTTAAGAGAACAGCAGCTCCTAAGGAGCTGAGAAGTTTTTCTGATGTCTAATGTTATGTCTAACCTCCTGAAGATATAGAACAACTTGTTTGGTTTCTTTTTTAGACCCTTTTTACAAATGTGAAGGTTGTCACGTTTTCCCTTTCCTCCTCTCATAAGCAGACTAAACAAATTAAGTTCTTTGAAACTTAAATCATAGGTCATGGTTACTAGGCTGCTGATCATCTTTCATGGACTCTAATAGGTGTAAGCTTTTCTTGAACTGTATTACCTAAACTGAATATATCCAGAAAGTATGAGGCTTTCCTAATACCTCATAAAGTGGAATGATTGCAGTACGCCTGGTGCTTGTGGCACTTTTGTTTATATAGCCTAGCAGCAACCTTTGTTTTTCTTCACATCTGTGTGTCATCAAGTCACTCAGTAATGACACTCATCACCACAGTGATATCCATGTCCTTTTCTGAAGGAAAAGGAGTCAAGCATTGGAGTCAAGAAGGCCCTGCTGCCCTCTCGTATGTGCATACAGCAAATTACCCTGCTGTGCGTGGCTTGCATTTGCCCTTATGAATTGCATCCTGTTTATATCCACTTCCCCAGTGTCACACCCTGCCTGAACTCCCATCCTGAGCTCCAAAGTGCCTGTAACCACTACACATCAAATCAAAAAACTCAGCATGAGCCAGCACTGTGTGCTCACAACCCAGAATGCCAGTGGAATCCTAAAGTAGAGTGGTCAGTAGGGCAAAGGAGGGGATTCTGTCCCACTGTTCTGCTCTGGTGAGACCCCACCTGGAATGCTTCATCCAGCTCTGGGGTCTCCAGCACAAGGAAGGACATGGACCTGCTGGAGCAATTCCAGATGTGGGCCATAAAGTTGATAAGAGGACCAGAGCACTTTCCCAACAAAGACAGGCAGAGGAACTTGGGGCTGTTCAGCCTGGAGAAGAGAAGGCTGCATGGAGACCTAATAGGAACCTTCCAGGATCTGAAGGGGGCCTACAGGAAAGCTGAACAGAGACTCTTTGTCAGGAACTGTACAGACAGGACAATAAGTGATGGGTACAAACTGAAAGAGAGGACATTTAGGTTAGCTATGAGGGAGAAATTCTTTACTGTGGGCGTGGTGAGACACTGGAACAGGTTGCTCAGGGGGACTGTGGATGCCCCAACCCTGGCAGTGTTCCCAGGCAGGTTCGGTAAGGCCTTGAGCAACCTGGTCCAGTGTGAGGCATCCCTGCCCATGGCAGGGGTGTTGGGACTAGATGATCTTGCAGGTCCACTCCAACTCCTTAACATTCCATGATTCTGTGGAATGTAATACACATCTTTGAAACCAACAAACAGGCTGATCATGCAAGTAGCTCTCAGCATTAGAGCCAGGACACATCTTGCTCATCTCCTCCAACCCTGTTGTTTCAGAAGGAAATTACGCTGCTGCCAAACCCATGTTGACTCTTACTTCTCACCTTGCTATCTTGGTCAGCCTTATAAATAGGGTGTCTGTTCCAGGGCCCTTGCAGGTGCTCAAGGCAGCCTGAAAGTTCTGAAGTCCTGTGATTCTGTTTCCTTTACCCCTTTAAAAACAGGTGCTATCCTTCTGCCTTTATTCCCCAGTCATCTGGAACCTCACCCCTTCTTCTTAAGATAATTACAACCACATTTAAGACCATTCCAAACAGGATTTCTGCAGGGCCAACTAATCTGAAAGGAAGGGAGACACATCTGAGGTCACTGACACAAGGATGAGGGAACCAGTGACTCTGCCCCATCTGTGGGGCACGTGGCTCCAACCTCCCTGCCTGGCTGAGGGAGCCTGCAGGTGCAAGTCCAGCACCTCCTGTGGCACAAGGAGTGTACGTGAGCCTGCAGACAGCATCCTGCAGCATCTGGCTGGTTTACATAGCAGGGAGCTTTTGTTAACATCAGGAGGTTAGCCAATGAAGGGAAATTTTACAATTACACCACACAGCTCCGTTGACTCAAAAGGAAGAGTTAACTTCAAAGCTCCACGTAGCCAGGCTCACGTAGTCCAGCCAGCTGCACAATGAGACATTTCAGCGGAAGGCTGGGAGTCTGCTGGATGGATGGAAGACATTCACACGGGGCAGATAGCAGCTCTCGCTAGGCAGCTGGCAAACGGGCAGCTCCCAGGAGCCAGAGAGCGCCCTGGGAAAGGGGCAGGCAGAGCAGGGAACAAAGACGGCCGAGTGGCTGCGGGTGCGATGCTGATCAGCATCCTCTCCATCAGGCTGGAGCTGGCAGCTGCCTCTGGGCACCCAGGACCAATGGGCCACTGAGTTCCCAGGCCCCGGGAGGGATGCAGCAGCAGTTTCACAAAGTGCAGCTCTGCGCATCAGTGAAGGGGCTGCTCCAGCGCTGCCCCCCGTCCCAATCACACTGTTCTTCATTTATTTTCCTAGACAGGATAGACCCAGCTCTTTGGGAAACCTTTTTGCCTTGTCCCCTTACCTTTAGCCATGAATGAATTTATTCTTTGCCCTGTTCTTGGTCCAGCAGTTTTCCCAGCCGAGCCATGAGCGAGGTGGGCGGAGGGAAACACTACACCCAGCTCTCAGCCACTTCTGCCCTGCCCGCCGCAGAGCCAGGCAGCACTGCACATGATCAATTACAGGGGACGGAAATGCCCTGTGCCCAATATCCGGTGGGGCTGAGTGATGACAGCCCACTAATCATTTCCAGAATTTGTGATTGGAATTAAAGAGCTGGGTTTGCCTTCGGTGAGTGTGGGAAGGGCAGCTGGGGGAAGGGATCGGCCCATGTTTAGGTAGGGAAGAGACAAAGCTGTGCAGAATATTGCTGTGCTGCTGCAGTGATTCAAGCTGAGAGGTGATTTGTGAGTTTATAGGACACAGACAGATGTCCTATGGGACATCTCATGATAGTGAGCTGTTACAGCTTTGCTGGACACCAGTCTCCCTTCCCACCCATCACACATAGCACCTCCACTTCCAACAACGGCATCATCCCTCCCCACTTTCTGAAGGTCTGGGGAGGGGGCAGGTTCTGTCTCCACTCTACCAGCGCTACCAGGCAATAAATTCTGCCTGCTGGCCTGCTTCCCCAACAAGTGCCTGCATGCTCCTTCCCTTCTTACCAACTTGTGTCCGGGAGAGGCTTCCCACACATCTCAGCCAGACCTCTTTTTCCACTGTGATGCTGGGAAGCGTAGACAGAGATCAGCTGCTTGCTTTATCCCAGCTGTGAACCTGCCTCACTGAATTTCCTGGTCTTCCTCATCTCCCTGGTGGCTGGTGCCAGGGTTGTTGCTTGGCTGCTTGCTCTGGGAGAAGTACATCCTTAGAAGGAGCCATCTTCTATAGTCCTGTGCCTCAGCAGGACCCAGCAGCACCCCAGGGGCTCTGCTTGCACAAGGAGTATTTGGTCAAAAATCAGCTCCTGCACACCAGACACGAGGTATGGCCCAGTGCTGCAGGACACCAAGGGCAAAGAAAGCCTTTTATTATTACCTGTATCACCATGAGATGATCAGTCCAGAAGAGAAGCAAGGATGTGCTTGCTGACCTGGTTTGTTGCTTTGAAGCCCCTCATCCAAAAGCAGCCACAAGAGGGTCTCTAGGATGTTCCCCTTTCCAAGAACAGACCTGTTTTCCCCTGGCAACAAGGTACTGTCCAAATTTTCTCCCGTGCTCCTTTTAGGGGCTTCTCTCATTTTTGTCTGAAGGTATAGGTCTGGTCTATAAGGTAAGAAAAAACACCCCCGGTCTTTCCATATAGCCCCACCCTGGGCCCCAGCTATGAAGCTCCTCTAAAGGGAGGCAAGTGGCAAAGTCCTGTGGAGACAAGCTGGAGAGAGCTATGGAAATGGAAGCCAGCAAGAGGGTGGGACGCCTGGAGGGCTGCAAAGAAACTTTTAAGTAATTGTTTCAGAGGAAGAAGAGATTGTTTTGGGGAATGGAAATTAATGAGCTGTCTGCAGGGCATGTGCAGGACAGGCAGGAAGCCTTGGGACACTCCTGGAGTAGGGCAGCCAGCTCCTGCAAGAGCAACATCATCTGTAACACCCTCGTGTCTGTGCTACACACAGAGCTTTGGCAGCATATATATTTTGGGATGAACCTCACCGCCTGATTTCCAGATAAGGATTTTACAGAGGTTACTTGCTCCCAGTTGCAAAGCACTGCAGATGTGACATGTTTCCAAGCTTCAGGTGGCCACTTTTTCCCAACTGCTGCAGGCAGGGCTGGGACATCCTTTAGCAGAGATCATCAAAGTGGGAAAACTTCCCTGTGTAGCCTGCTAGAGGCTGAGTTTGACAACCTTCTGCAGACCCTGTCTGCTCCAGCTGGGCGAGGAGGATGTTTGCAAAGAGCCTGGGATGAAACCACAATCTGGGAGGTCCCTTATTCCTCCTCGCAGCATTGGAGTCAAGCTCAGTGTCCTGCTCAGATCCACTTTTTGAGTGGTGCTGTTTGATGTGAAATCTCCATCCTGAGTTCAGGGCTTGAGATAGATACAATTAACAGGTTTCATGTAGTAACCGAGATAACGGGGATGTCTGCTGGATGCCTGGCCAAGTCTTGCCCTGGATCATGCCAACACACACATTTGGGAGAGCAAACATGCATCAGGAGTGTGAATTAATTACCCAGGCTCGTTTATCACCACTCTCCCTCCGTGCCTCTCAGGGAGGATCACTTCCTGTCTCAGTGCCAGGCTGCACGTACAGGAGCAGGGCTCTGGCTAAGGCTTGCCTAGAAATGCCAGGCAGCATGCCCCCATCTCCACACCCTGGCTGCTCCCTCCTGAGCCTGGCAGGCAGGGCAGAGCTGTGGGGCAAGCCAGGCAGGAGGGTGGCAGCAGGCCACTTGTGCCTTTCACCTGCTCCCTGGGACTTGCTCCTAAGTGGTGCCAGCTCCCCGCAGGTGACCATCTGGGGTGCAAGTCACTGGCTAAGGGGGGCGAGCAGAGCTGGGGGATGCTGGGGTGCTGGGGCAGTGCTGCACAGCTTCCAGAAGAGGCGTGGTATTTGTGGAGGGCCTGCGTGGCAGAAGGGTCTTGGCAGCTGATTGGGGGGGAGAGAGGACCTGGATCAGCCCTTCTCAGATGAAGAGTAAAGCAAGGAGAGACCCCAAAGACCAAGGTGTGGCATCACATGTCAGGCATTGAGAAAAGCCTGCAGATGCATCCTGAGGCGCAGGGATGCGTGGAAACAGGGGTGTGTTTGCTCTGCTCCGACTGCCAGAGACACACTGAGGGAAGGTTCCTCCTTCCAAAGTCCCACTTCAGTGCATCCCTGAGCTCACAGCAGAACTGCCGGCCTGAACTAACAGGACTATGCTCCTCCGAAAACGGAGGTGGTGAGGGGTGGGAGAACCCAGCCCTAGCGCACTGCAGGGTTCCTCCCCCAGGCAGTCCCATCTCCTGGGCCCTCCCTTGGCTCCTGATGGGCTGCATCTCCTGTCACCCCACAGTCTCCTCCTCCACCATTGGCCACCAAGAGCTGAGTCTATTGGTGTTGTTAGCATCAGCCCGTCTAAGGCTGATCCGGCCTGGGATGTTACAGAGGAGCTGGCAACAAAGAAAACCCTGTACCACTGCCCAAAGATTCCCCATATGCTTCAAGAGCAAAGTCCCTTTAACTTGTAAGGAAGATGCAGACAGGCTTGTGAGCTTGTTCATCAGACAGCACCCTTTGTTCACCCTCCTAGCAGCCCACCAAGGGGCTAGGTCAGTAACCAAAACAAGGAGAACGTGGGAGAAGTCCCCAGTGTCTAAAGAGCCCCACAGCTTTCTGAAAGCCCTCACAATCTGCATGCCCTACAAGTTTCTGCAAGCACTGGCTACACTGGGACTGCAGCTTGCAGAAGAAGAGGGCTCGGATCTTAAGGAGAACTTGGACAATGTTAAAATCTGGGGAGACAAAGGACCAGGCTTGGATGTAAAATAATCCAAGGAAGAGAGAAAGTTTGTAACCAGCTCAGAGAAGAAAGCTTGTGGGAGGACAGGGAGCATGCTCCAGGGGATGTCGTGGTGCAAGGTCTGCACAGACTCAGCAATTCCTGTGTGCGGTGAGCTCCTGGAGCAGCAGCAGGAAGGGGATTAAAACACGAGTCAGGTGGGCTCTTACTTAGAGGAAGGAAATGGTGTAGAGGACAAATACCAGGCAGGTAAGTGGAGAAAAGGGCCACCACCTCCTCTCCTGAAACACTGCTCTGGCCCTCCCATACGAGGGACTTCTGCAAGAGGAACCAGCAGCATCTCCTAGAGGAAGGGATTCGCTCCAACTGCCCAGCTCAGATAAACAGAAATGGGGGAGCTCCTTGACATGCTGGCTAATAAAGCATACCAGCAGCCCAGGTACACAGCTTGAGAACATGTTCTAAAACACCCTGCCCACCACATGTCCCTTGCCCTCCAGTGACATCTGTCTGTGTACTCAGCACAGCCACAGCAGGCAGCCCTGCTGGTGTGCAGTATGAGGCATGGAGACAAGCATGAGATCCACAGCAAGCTGGTGAGCTGCCTGGTGCAAAAAGTCCCTGTTAGAATTTACTGCAAGTTTCTTGGCTCCTTTGGCATCTCCCCAAAACACACAGCAGGGTACTGATGGGGAGAATGGCTCTTGAGCTCATAGAATGTTTGTCCCAGAGAGCATATGTGCTGTCCTTGCAAATGGCATAGTATGCTGCAAAGGACTCTCTATCAGTCCTGAAGGATGAACCCAATCTAGCATTAAATCCAGCTGGCTTCAGTGCCAAGAGCAACAAAGGTCTGGTCCCACACATTTCAACATGAGTCATTTACCCCCAGCATGGAGCCTGGACCATGTCCTTGTGGTGACTAACTACTGGCACTGCTAGCTCAGAGGTGTCTATATGTGTTCTATACCTGCCCAGCTGCTCTCCTTTCCTGGAGAAACGTCATCCCACACACAGACGGCCCTTGGGCTCTGCCACCAGTGCTATCCTGCACAGCTCCTGCCCTGTGCTGCCTCCCCCTGCCTTGACTGGCAGGCAGCAGAGTTGCACTGATGGGCAGCATAGCTGGGGCTGTGGGTGCCTCAGATCTCCCTCCCTGGTGCTGCAGCCAGTCACAGAATCACAGGATTGTAGTCTGTGGGAACAATGACTCTGTCCCGAGACAATGATGACAGCAGAGATCCTCATAATGCAGTATGTGTGAGCACTGGTGCTGGTTGCTACCCTCAGTTCGAGGCCCACAGCACCTCTCCTTTCTAGCTCCCCAACATTTTGTTTTCCTTGCCAGGGCAGACTGTGACAAGCTTTGGTTATTTAAAGAGACTCACTCCCAGTCAGTACAAGGTTTCCTTGGCCATCCCAGTCCCACTGGCTGATGGGCATCTCACACAATCAAAACACAGTGTATCTATATCCAGCTCCAAGTCCTCAGAAGGATGAGCTCTCTCCAGCTCTCTCCCTCCTCTCCAGGGTCTCTCTGGTAGTTTCACCCTCTTTGCCACTGGGAAATAGTAACCAGTGCTTTTTTTGGAAAAGCAAAAGAATTAGTACCCCTGAGTCCCCTCTGTGAAAAAACCAACTCCAAAGACACCAACCACACTAGAGTGCAAGACACGAGGCAACCCCCACAGCTGGGGAGAGTAGCAGCACAAGAGATCTGAGCCATGCCATGGCTCCCAAAAACCTTCTTCTTCCCCACCTGCTTCCCAATACCGCTACCAGTGCCTCAGCTCCCCTTCTCCCTATGCCTGCCAGGTCAGCCCACAGCTGCACTCACTGTGGGATTCAGTAATTTCCTGACATTCAGCACTGTGCAGGGTGACCAGGAGCAGATGTATATGAGCAATCAGAGGGGAGTGGGAGATCTAATACCGCAACCAACAGCACACGGGAGAGCGTGTCAGGCAAGGGAAGGACAAAAAAAAAAAGGAGAGGAGAGGAGAGGAGAGGAGAGAG
>VXAC01002073.1:657174-673128 GCA_013399225.1 Rhipidura dahli
AACACTAAACCACAGACGGCTCAATACTTTCCATGTGGTGCCGCTAAGGAGGAAATCGCCTCCATTTGCTACGTGCAGAGCCGGGTGTCTGCACAGCGGCCGGGAAGAGAAGGGAGCCTGTTTCCCAGGTGGGGAGGAGGGGCTGCCGGGGGAGCTGCAGCCGGGAGGAAGGTGCCTCCCACACCCACGCGGGACGCGGGTGGCGGGCGAGCTGCAGGTGGCGGGGCCGTGCCGGCGGTGGCTGTGCCGCAGGGGCACCTCCGCAGGGGCACAGCCGGCCCGGGGCTCCTGGGGACCCCGCTGCCCAGCGCGGAGTGCGGCCGCCCCGCTCCAGCGCTGCTCCGCCCGGGGAGGCCGCCGGGGGTCCCGCACCCGCTCACACTCCCAGCGCCAGGGGCTTCTTATCCAGCATCCAGTCTTGCTGCTTGAGCTGGGGTGCCAGCTCTGAGCCGCCCCTCCCCGTGTGGTAGCGGGTGCGTTTCCCCACCGCTCCAAACAGGGGCCAGGGGAGGGGAGAACAAATTTCCCAACCCCACTGTGTCCCTCTGAACGGTGCGGTGAGTGGGGCGAAGGCTACAATGTCCCCTCTCCCGCTCCCTTCTCGTGACTGCCCCTCTGGCCTCTGCACCCACCAGGATGCTGCCAGCCTGCCATTGCTGCCTGTTGCTGTGCCCTGTTCCCTCCCTTGGCCTCCTGCCCAGCCCAGCCGCCTCTGTGGGCTGCTGCCCCCACCCTTCACCCCAGCTGGCAGCCATTTCTGCTGGGGCAGGAAAGGAGGAAGGATGCTCCTGCCCAAGGTCCCTATCTGAGGCACACCCAGATTGCTACTTTTGGGATGATGGCAGAGGATGCAGTACCTGAAGGCAACTGAATTCCCCCTGGAATTTTGAGGGCTTATGCTGTGAGGTGCTGAGCACCGCAGCGGATGGGGGTCCCGTCTCTCCAACCACTCCTTCCTCACTTCACCATTGCAACCAACAGAGCAGCTACCCCTTCTTCATCCACAGGCTTGTTTCTGGGCTGGTGCCACAGGGTGTGTGCTCCTCACCCTGTCCCACAGCACAGCTAGACATGCTGCAAAGGCCACCCCACCTTGCCTGCCCCAGCACCAGGGTGGAGCCCACTCCTTGTGCCAGCCTGGCTGGGGCAGGGAGAGCCTTGGGCTGAGGGGTGGCACCACATTACCTCATGCATTTGGATCAGGAGGCAAAGTCCCTGATCAGAGGTCTGCCACAATCACACCTGGGCTGTGCAAGCCAGGGAAAGTCCATGGTGTGCAAGACGAGCAAGGTCGGGTTGAGGGCAGGGGCTCAGCACAGGGACCAGGGCACAAGAAGCCCTTCCTCCCTGCCCTGGGCACCTCAATGAAAAGCAGAGAGGTCTTTGCTGTGGCCTCACTGCTCTCATGTCCAAGCTGCTGTCCGCCCCAGCCCCCAGAGCGCAGGGGCTTGACATCGGGAGTCTCTTGTCCAAAGCGTTTTTCCAGCTGTGAATGGGGACCACCAGAAAGGCTGGGAAAATCCCTCCTGCTGCCTGCAGCGAACACCTCAGCTGTGAGCTGTAAAGTCAGCCTGGTTCCGCTCCAGGCTGCTTAAACACCAGCCCAGACCCCCTGAGTGCCTTCCCCATCCTATCTGCAGGATCACAGCTGCTAAGGAAGTTACAGCCCTCCCAGCCCCCTCTCTGGGAAGCCACCACTCTGTCCCAGTTTGACCCGTGTCCCTGGGGCCTTGCCTAATCTCGTTTGCACAGGTGGGGGACCCTTGTAATCCACAGATCTGCATCCATGCCAGGTAAAGCACAATCAACCTTTAGGCCACTGCTGTTTCCTGGGAAAATACAGGATTAACAGGGCCAAGTAATGGAAAATCCAAATGGCCCATTTCAGAAACTGTCTGCTACAAGAAAGGTTCTGGAGAGGAAAACAATATTTTGATGGCTATGGAGTCTTCTTCAAATTCATCAACCATAAAACACAGACAAGTAAGACAGTGTGTAGCAAAAAAATAGCCATTTTGGCGGTCCACTTTTCCCACAGTCCTGCTTATCCTCGGAAGACCCCACAAGATGAGTGCCAAGACCCACTGCAGATTTTTGTGGGGTGCACTAGGGCACAGATCATTTGGCAAAGCCTTCAAGCCTTCTGTGGTATGCAGAGGAAAGCTTCAGACTGACACACGGAAGCCTCCAGCACCCCAGTGGAGAGAGGAGGATGCCACCTGAGTTCTCAAGAATGTCACTCGGTTCACCCCTGACCCACAAGATTTTCTGGCAATTATGCTGTCTGTAGGATACCACAGGAATCAGGATCCTGGGCAGTCCACCCCAAGGCCCTCCCCAGCCTTTTGCAAAGAGCAGAACTTACCTCCAAACACCTCCTGACATGTGGGACTCTCCCCATTGGGATGTCTCATGGTTCCCCTGCAAACAGTCACGGCTGGAGACTTCCTGGGCACCTTCTGCAATGAAGAAGGCTGTCAGGCCATGAGGCTGTGTGTCCTAGCTCTGCAGCTGCCAGCCAGCTCCCTCTGGAGGGGCTGTCCAGCTCTGTATTCACCACTTCTGTGCTCTAGAGGATGTACACCATGGTCAAGAGCTGCTGGTGCCTATTGAGGAAGGTCCAGTCCATCTGCCTGCAAAATGGGCAACCCCCTCACCAGATGCAGAGCTTGGAAGCAGCCATAACTGGGTGCAAAGCCGTGAGACAGAGGCTTGGTTTTCCTTGGGAATTAACATGGTGCCCATGGGAGCTAGCAGTCCCCCAGCAAAGCACAGGGACTTCCAACAGGGAGCCCAGTTCATCTTCCAGGAAGGTGTAGGGTGGTGACATCTTCTGCTTGCTGGTGGTTGAAGGCACAGTGGGGATGATGCCACACCATGCTGCCCATGAGGAAAACACCCACTTTTATTAGACATCTCTCCCTATGTTGGTTTATTAATTTATTTTTAATTTTCCCTCCCTCCCCTTCTTCCTCCTCCTTCTTTCCCCCTAACCCATGAACAAGACTCTCAGAGCTAGAAGAGAGGAGAGAACCAGCACAGCTGCAGATGGGATCAGCGGCGTGCTGGCAGGCAGGCACGCACAGCTGGGAGAGGGGAGCACACTCTCACACACACAAAGCAGCACCAAATGGAGAGCGTGGAAGAAGGCCAGCAGAGCCTGGTGACTCACACCCCTGGCCTCCATCAGCTTCAAACTGAGCAACACCAGTAGATGACCGAGGCTGGCAGGAGATACCACAATGCTGGAGCTGTGCTGTGTACCCACGAGCCACCCAAGCAAAGGATGGGCAAACTCTCCTGGCCTCAGGGGCTGCTCACCACATCTTGGTGGCAGCCAGATGCAAAGCACCACATTATCTTCTGTAGATCCTAGTCTAAATAGTTGTTTCTTTGTCCAGGCCCTGACGTCCCTCCTTCTTCATTTGTCAAAGGCATCCATATCACCAGTGGCAAGAAATACTTAAATGGGAGAGAGATGCCACAGACTAAGCAGATGGGCAGAAAGGAAAGTGCAGTTTGCTCCTCATTAAAAACCTACAAGACATGGGAGAGCCCTTCCCATGGCAGAGGTGGAGAGTAAGGAGGCTGTTGTGAAAATGGCTGCACCATGAGTTCCTGCTCTCCACCTCTTGGGCTATTCTCTCTCCCACCCCAGTGGCACAGCAGGGCCTGGGATGACTGACAGATTCTCCTTGCTCAGAGTCTATTTAGTTTCCTAGAGAGGAAAAATAATGTTCACAGGAAACTGTCAGCAGAGCAAAACCAGCACCTGTGAGGACACAGAGCACCTTTGCAAAGGGCAGTACTGCTCCCCAGCCCTGCCTGCACCCACCACAGCACCACCACAGCAGGGTCAGCTTCTTGCCTTCCTTGCCTTCTGTGACATCAGTGGCCTGTGCCAGAGGAGAGGGGAGGGAAAAGAGCCCTGAGATGAGGCAGCACCTGCACCCACCTCTCACTGTGTGGTATTTCAGCAGATGGTGCTAAACAAGGACCTAAGGCTTCTCCCATCCTCTGTGACACCTCCACTGCTGAAGTGCAGCCCTATGCCAGTTGCTACAGCCCAGCTGTACATCCTGGTGCTGGGCTCCTTGCAGGGTGAGTTCCTCCCAGTCCTTGGCAGCATCACTTCTGTTTGGGATGCTGACTCCCCGCCTTGACAGAACACAGACACACCTCAGACCACTAGAAGAGAAGCTGGTAAAGCACCATTTCATCGAGCTGCAGAAAAACAGGAGAGGATATTGTACAGCCCTGAGCAGTGGTACAGCCTCGTCCAGCCCTGCCTATCCCTGGAGCCCCCATTCAGCCATTTGCTCTTGCACATCTGCACTTGCCAGCACACACTGGTCTGTGATGCCTGACTCTGCTCTTCCCTCCCCTCCTCGCCCTGCTGTAAGGACCACACAGCCTCCTGCTGATGCAGGATGTGTTGCAGGATACACCACCATTCAGAGCTGCCATGAGGTGTAATTTTGAGGTAGCTGGAAAGCACTGGTATAAGCTGACCAACTCCACTGTGCCTAAGAAATAATACTGTGTTCACTCCAAGTGCCATCTCCAAACCAAGGCATACCACTCACAGGTTAAAGATGGGGCACTGTCATCCTGGCTTGCAGGAAAAAGAAAGTGAAGGCAAAAAAAGATTAAAGTGTAATTTCCCTCAGCCTGACCAAACATTAGCTCCATTCCAGCAGCTCTGTGAAAGCAATGACACAAGGGACAGGCATTGAAGGTAAGCCTGCTCCTGCCCAGAACTGGGGACCTGCAGCCACTCTTCCCGTGCCAAGTGCTGTTATTCAGCTGGTTTTAACTAGGCCATGCTAAAATGTTTGGGTTGAACTTCATCTTGCTGGTTAGCTGCCTAATGCTGAACTATCTAAGCAAATATAGTTATAAAATATATAATTTCAGCCAAAATGATTCATCTACTTCCAAGAACATTGTAAGGGGAAATGCTTTGGTTTCTCTTGCTTTTGTTACAGAGAAATCTGATGACCTTTCCTTTGAAGAGCTCTTCAAGCTGCATGTTTTTGGCATGCAGACTTGAAGTTTGGCAAAAGGAGAAGCAGGGAAGGCCTTTGGTTTAGTCCAGATGCAGCCTTTGCTGCCACCAAACTTAGCCAAGTCTTTGAAATATTCCGTTTCACATGTGCTCCCTTAAGGCAGTCTTACAGAGCTTACCGGCCGAATTCCCTGAAACCTTTCCCTTTCAGGATGTGCTCCAGCCAGGGGCTGAGCAGGATTTCCAGATAAGCAAAGCTGTGCATCGCTGCAATCCAAATCACAAGTCCAGTCCATCCCTGAGATGAGGCAGTTCCTGCCACCTCACACGCCCCATCCTGGCTCAGGCAGAATGAGCAATGCATGCACAGGCAGGTGCACAGGGAAAGGGGCTGACTGGACCAAGAGACAAACACAGGAACTGCTGGGAGGAGGGAGGATTTGGGATGGGAATTTGGCTGAAGGGAAACTGGACTGAATCTAGGAGGCAAAAGGAAGGTGAACCTCCATGAGGACTCAGCCTGAAGAAATGCAACCAACTGAGAGCACAACACAATGATGCAGAGGATCCAGCAAGGTTGCAGCCCTGGAGAAAGCTGGGATATCCCAAGAACCAGGGGAAGCGAGGAGAGAGGCAGGAGGAGGAGGCAGCCAGCTGCTGAGTATTACCAGCAGTAACTGAGGCAAGCACTCAGTTAGACCAAGAGGTCCTGGAGGGCACTGCAGGCAGAGGTGACAGCCAAAAGGTGCACAGGGAGCATAAGGGCTGACTATGGGGGTGTCAGGACAAGACCACATCTGCAAAAAGGTGCAGGTAATACGAGGTATGGAGGGGTAGCTGCGTGCCATGGAAATACACTGTGAGTGCTCATCCTGGTAGCGGGTGAATCAGTCCTGCACCATGATGTCCTGCTAGTGGAAACCAACAGAGCCCTTTAAGTGTGAGCTGAGAGTATACCAGGGGTGTGCAGGCTTCCCTCTCGGAAGACAGAGGAGGGAATTCATCAGAAAGTAATAGTCTGTAAATCAGGACACTGCTCCCAAACAGGGAGGGACACGTCCTGGATGCTGTGGTGCAAATGAAACCCCCCAATGTGTCTGAAGCTCAGAATAGCACCATTTGTTTATTTGTTTTCATTGTGATGGCTCTGGTTTTGCTTGGAAGCAGCTGCACTGAAGTCTTCACAGCTCTGAGGTCTCCAACCTCAGCTGTAGCCCAAAGGAGGGCAGAAGGTTTGGAGACCATCCAGGAAAGCATTTGAAGCCTGTGAGCCTTGCTTTGCACTGGCATTAGGAGCCCCCTTCACAGTCATACTTCATTAGCTCTAGGAACCAGTGCAAACAGACATTAGCCTTTCATGGGACCACTGTTCTCCATGGATGAGCAGTCAACACTACCAGTCTCTTTCACTTTGCTTTTCCCTTAAGGAGGAAAATTTTCCTAACACTTTCTTAAAAATAAAAGAATGAAAAAGCCACACACATTAAAAAAAAAAAAAAAATAGCAGCACTTACCCTCATAAAGCAGCAAAGCCTTTTCATTTTTCCCCCAGAATCCCACAAGAAGCCCAGAACAAATCCAGTCACTTTTTCTTAGGAAGCACATCTCCTCTTCCTGGTCTCATACCTAGGTAAGAGCAGAAAGTCTGTATTCAGGTTGTGTCAGCAGCATGGGGTGGGGGTGGCTGGTCCATCTTCCAGCCAAGGTGCCAGCCAGTGACTCATCCGCCACTGAAATCAGGGCACATGAAGCAGAAGAATGGAGAAAGCAGTGGTCCATGCTATTCCAAGTGTGTCACTTTGCCAGGAGATGTCTTCCTGTGCAGACGGGGTCACAGGTCCTGGCAGGCCCGATGGGCAGAGCTGGACCTCAAGCTGTGGGGAAAACTGAGGTGGAGAGTTATTTGTGCATGTGAGGGCCATTGGGAAAAGGAGCATCAGTGGGCAGCTCTCCCCTGAAAGGGCTTTCTGTATGGAGTGGCTGGAGAGTATCTCTTGGAGCTTTCTCTTTGTATAAGAATATCCTGAAGGGATCCACAAGGATCATCAAGTCCAAATTATAACAAAGTTTTGAGTACTGAATTTTTTATTCTGCTGTAACAGCAGGTTCTGTATTCTACAGGGAGCTTTTACTTTTTAACACAAACCTGAACTCCTGAAAGCCAGGCAGTCTGGCAAATGCCCTCTCTCCCCCAAGGCCTTCACCGTGAAGAACCAGGGCTGTCTCCTGGTCCCCACATTCTGCCCTGCCAGACATTTCCCTGCCATGGAGGCTCCCATTCAGCACCATGGTCATGACACCACATTTTGTTAGCAGGGCATTTTGGCACACAGTGAGATCAGTGGTCCAGCTAGGGTGCTGAGCCTGCAAAAGGACAAGAGGGTCATGAGCTACCTGGACTGTAGCTCCCAGGAGACAGAGCAGCATCGATACCAGGTCTGTGTTTTATCCTCTCTCTCTCTAGAGGAAGGCCGGGCAGGCATCCAAACTGGGGTAGTCCTCAGGAACTACACAACCCAAGTGGCTTTCACAGGAGCATTTGGCATCAGAAGAAGGACCAGATGAGATCTGGCTGCTGAAGTCCTTCTGCCCTCAACTTCTCCTCCACAGGCTGGCTCCAGCCAGCTGTTTCTCCGTCTTTTCATGACAGCACTTTCAGTTTTGGCCAAGCCGAAAGATGAGCCTTTCCAGCCTCAAAGCTGGGAACCTGCCGAGGGGAGCTAGACTTTAGCAGAGATCATTTGCTTCACAAATTGATCTGAGAGCTCCTCCAAGGGGCAATGGCATCCCTAACCCACCATTTCCCTCCCCCTGCATATCCGCAGGTGTCTGCAGGGCTTTCAGACCTGTGATGCTCAGCAACCTCAGGCATCCGCTCCACTTTCTCTGGGAGAGACAGCCAGGACACTGCGCTGAGCTCGAGCAGCTCCCACGCAGCGGGCCAGCACTCGGTGCCAGGGGATGTGTGTGCAGAGCCAGCCGGAGGTAGAATTCGAGCCTGCTTTCTCTGAGACAGCCAGGGCCAAGTCCAGAGGAAAAGGCGAAGAAAGGCTTTGCTGTCAGAGTCAGGGTTTACAACCAGCCGTAAATGGCCTCGGTCCCTAAAGTTCCCATGGTGACAGCCCTGGTGGGAACAGAGCTGTCTCCTCTGTCCAGTCCCCACCAGCCCTTCCCAGGTCAGGGGGTGTAACTGCCTAGCACAGCCTGGGTGACCTCACCCAACTCTGGTACCCTTGAGACAGGGGATGAAGTGCAGCCCCAGCTCCAGGGGAGCAGCAGCCAGGGCACCTTGCACAGCATCCCTCTAGGTATGAGCTGCAAATGCAGCAGATCTGGGGCTTGATGCTTCTCCTCCAGCTAAATACAGGGTTAGGTATCCACCTTCCTCCCCTCAGGCTCCAAAAGGCAAGAGACTGGAGACAGCAATGCATGCACTAGCTCTGCACTGGACACAGGCACAGAGCACCTTCCACCAAGGTCAAAAGCAAGTTTTCTGAAGAGAAAGGCTGTTTGGAGTACATGGTCTTTGCTATAAGCTTCTCTTCATTCAGTAGCTAGCTAGTTTTCTTTGCTGGTGTCTGGCCAGTTTGACTTATAACTCTTCCCAAAACATGATATTCTCTTGTTATATCAGCTTGCTTACTTATTGCATTCAGAATGGGGAAAGGCCCACTGCAGAGGCATCAGTGTGCAGTGCAGACCTAGGGTTGCTCTCTGATCTAGGTTTCCTTTGACCTGCTGGGAGACTATGGGTAAATCACTTGGTTCTTCTGTGTCAAAGACTCCTATGCATTAAAAGAAGACATAGCTTTTCACCTGTTCTTGCTCTGCCTTCCATGCTGTCAGAGAAAAATCTTGTGGAGATAGATGGATGGACCACATCCCACCATGGGAGCTACTCTAGATTCCCAGCAAGTGTGACTGGCCCTAGCAGACTATCTCTGGTGGGGACACTGCTGCCTGAGCCTATTAACCCTGGCTCCCCATAGAGCTGATGGGAAGGAAAAGCACTTTTAGGACTTGATCAAGCTATCCTGTTTGATTTGTCTACTTGAGAATGAAACAACTGATGCCCTATAAATGCTACAGGCCGCTCATGAAGTCCAGGGCATCTTGGTGACATTAGATGTCTCCACTGCAGAGCCTGAGATGTGGTCAGACAACTCATGCTGGCCGTGGCAGCTGCAGTTAGGATGCACAGATGGTGTGACTCCCGTGAGTGGAAGAGCTGACTTTCCCCAGCCATCTCTCGGTGTGTAATTCCTCTTAAGGCAGAAGGCTTGCCTTGGCTGATTATGGCATCACTGTGCAGCGAACATGAGTCACTGCTGTAACAGGCTGAATTACGACTCCTTGCTTGCTGAGTTTAAAACAGAGGAAGGCAGCTTCAGCAAATGGAAGAGCCTAAGCATGTGAAAAATGTTCCCTTTTCAAAACTGCCATTAGCCAGTTGAAAATCTCTGTATTTGGGTTGCAAGTCTATGCCAAGTCTCTGTCTGAGGCTCAGTTCAAACACTCAGGCTATATAATCCCTTCCAGTCTGGGCTCATAATGGAAACGCCAACAGACCGTTAAGCACAGCGGTATTGCCAGGTTCTGCTATAATTAAACACACACAGGAAAAGGTATAAATAACCAGGTTAAATTAAGGCAGGGGGCTGTGATTGAAGGGATCTCCGGGAAAGCCTGCAACCTGGTTGTGTCTGACTGGTTCAGGGGTGGTCGACTGGGGACTTGGGATTTGTGCCTGGCTCAGGTAAGCCCTCTCTGGCAGATGCTGTGTATTAAAGTGAAGTCAGCTGGCAACAATCAGCTGCAGAGCACAGTGTTCCAGCCCCCAGGTCTGTGCTCCTGCCCTTGAGAAGCAGCTAAACCTTGCCTTACAGAAAGCCAGGTGAGGGGAAAAATGGGAGCCTTGCTGTCTTCTGAGTCACACTCGACCTTGCTGGGTTTATTGGCCCTGTTGGGGGCCCGTGTTTGTTGTTTGCCACCTTGTCCTCATTTCCACAACAACCAGATGAAGTGGCCTGAGGAAATGATGATGCAGAAGCTATAGATAGAAGAAGTTAAATATATAGCAAAGAAAGAGTGGCAGAGGAGGCAGAGACTTCCTTCTGGGATGTTGGTTCTTGCAGACCACACAGTCCACAGCCTGCAGGTTCCCCAAGGGAAGCCCCTCTCTGCAGCACGCAGGCATCGCAAAGTGGCCAGCAGAGACACAGCAGGTTCTGCTCTCTCCTCTCTGCAGATTGTTCCCACTTTCACATCCCAGCTGGCTGGCAATAAACCCTCCTGCATGTAGATGCTGGGGAAAGGGGGAACATCCCCAAAGAGGACACTGGTTTAGGTGTGCCAGCAGACAAGTAAAGCTAGAAAAAAAGGTGGATTCACAAGAGAATCCTTCTTCCTTCTGATGATGTTGGTAAGTAACACCATAGGAATGCTGCAGGACTCTCAGGGAAGGCAGCATAGGCTGCAGGATGCACCAATGCCTCTGCACAGTCCCATCCTTGCTCAGAGCAGCGGTGCCAGGTCCTGAGCTTTTCAGCAAAATTAGCTGCACGCACACATCCCTCATGGTTTTCCTCTTGTGACTCCAAGCTCAGTTTGAATGAGTTTTCTGGGCCAACTCTTCTAAATTTGTATCAGTATCCAGGGAGCTTTAGTAAATAGCACAGCAAATATTTGTTTTTTATATTTGTCTTTCAAAAAGACAATGAGGCAGCAGCCACGCACAAGGACGCGGCCACGCGTGCGACCTCAGGCGAACACGGAGCTCACCCAGCATCCAAAAACCAAAGCTCGCTTTTCTGTCTAAAGAAATAACTTCACTGGGATTAATGTGAAAAAGACCCCCTCCGCTGAAACTAGATCCATGCATGTTCTAGCACATACACATTATTGTGCATGCTCGTATATTTTTCTGACCAGAGTCATCATGCATCAAATCTTGCACTTTCCAAAAAAAGAAAAAGCTCATTTCCAGCCTGCAAGACCAACTCTGACCTCAGCTTGTGCTTCCCCAGCTGAGCTAATAACACTCCCAACCCCCAAAATATGGAGGCAGCTCAGAATGGAAATGTTAAAGAGCCGTAATTCCAGAGGATGTGAATGGCTAATTCTGTACATTCAAATGAAACAGAGGGGAAATATACTGAATGGAGCCCATGTATAAGATCATATGAAATGTAAAAAGACTTGTTGTTCAGCGCACACACTGCCTCTTCAATCTAGTTCTGTTTAAATGCCCATTCTTTTCGTTTGGCATCTCCTTGTCCCTCGATGGCTGAATCAAAAGAGGAACGAAATAATGACACAAAGATTTTTAAAAACTCAGCTCCAGCTGCAGCAGGGAGAAGCCTGAAGCGAAACGTGAGAGCGTACGGCTCTTTGTTAAGGCTTCCTTGGCTATAGAATATGGTATATGAAACGCCTGGCGGATCCCGTTTGGTCCTATGGAGGGAGATCTCTTAAGGTGGCTCTCTTGGGTTTGAGGAGGATTGCGGGACGGCTTCCCCGCATTTGCAGGCAGCAAGCGTCCCACCTGCAGAGACCCCAGGGCCCAGATGGCTCTCCCTCCAAACACCCCGGGGGCCCAGGGCACTCTCTCCCTAGACAGTGGGTGGTCCAGCCTTTTTCTTGTCTTTTTATTCATTGTGGCTTCCACTTTACATTGGAAAACTAAACTCAGCACTTCTTGTTGGGAGATGGTTCCAATTTATACAGATTTCTAAGAAATAAATACGTTTTATTCCATGCCTCTAAGGTAGTTTTGCATGCCCAGCTGGCAGAGCCACACCTACAGCTGCGAGGAGGTGTTGGTGCCAGCAGAGTAGCCCACAGTCCCCAGCCACAGCCTTTCCTAAACTCTGCATTTGGAAGCTGGTGGAACAGTCGATGTCCTGATGACTGCAGGGACCCCAGTGGCAGCATCCCAGCAGAGCTGGGGCAAGGCTGCTTGTCACCTCCGTATCTCCAGCACCCATAGGAAAGTTCAGCAGGTCCTTGCTCCAGATGCCTCACCACGGCCTCCTTGCAAATGCTGCAAATACCTTTTGGAAGAGGGCATTGCCCAGAGCATCCACTTCTGGAAAGGAAAACCACCATTGCCTCAGCCCTCTGGCTGAGGAGAAACCAGGGAGAGAAGGTATGGTGCGGAGGAGGAGGCTCCCAAGGGTGGGGCCAGCTCTCCCCACCGCCACTCAGTCCCTTGGCCAGTGCCATGAACAGCAACACCAAAAGACATCCAGTGAGTGCTGTGGTGACTGGCTCCCCACAGCTGAGAAACTTGGAGCCATATTGCTTAATCTAAACAAACGTTCAGTGAATGTCAACACTAATTTATTTTCCGTGGGCTGAATACTTTTCCTCTCCGAGGCTCTTCCAGCAGCTGTGGCTGATTTCTGCTTATGCCCAGCATGTCTTCCCCAAGACCCCCCACCTTCACGGTCACCACGGTGGTTCTCAGCATGTCCACTCACTGACACAGGCCTTTGGCGCATGCTGGGAGTGGGCTCTTTCCAGGGGTTCCCTGTCGGAAAACCCAGTGATGCTGGCATGCCCTGAGCTAGCATCAGCACTCAAGGCCCAGTGTGCAACCTATGCACCTGAACAGGGATGAAAATTATTCATCAGCATTGAAGGATTCTCTGTATTATGCGTTACTTGGGAAGTGGAGTCCTTGCACATTGTGCCTACCCTACCTCACAGCTGCTGGGCACCCACTACAGGGGCAGTACAGGCTGAGTGCCATGCCTGGACAGACAGCAGGATGCTTTCCTGCTGCAGGGAGCACAGGTCTGCCCTGCTCAGCTCTTTGCCCGGCACAAGGATCCTTGCAAAGCACCAGGGAGAAATTTCCAAAGGCATTCAGACACCTCAGTGCCCTTGGCTATCTTCACTGAATCCCAGAGACGAGGGGTGCCATGACCATCACTCCCTGCTGCCAGGGCCGTGCCCCAGCCTCTTGTGCTGCTGGCACATCAGGAGACATGTCACCTGCCTGTCGCAGGGGCTGGTAAGGAGGAGCACGTTCCTCCACAGCCGCTGAAGCCACCTCATGACGTTTGCACGCGTGGCTGCCAGAAGGCTGTCACAGTGCAGGGGAGGACAGCCAGAGTGGCCATGTGATCCCCTCGCTGCTATTCCTGGTGCCCAGTGAGGCTGCAGGACTGTCACACGGAGTGAGAATCACCCGGCCGTAGCGTACAAGCCAGGTGAGTCCAGCTGTGGTGACAGCAAATTCCTAATTAGTTCATTGCATCAGACGGCCAAACACTCAGAGTCATTACCCAAGGATGGCCTACGTGCCCGGCAGGGCGTACTCCCCGGATTCCTGCTTCCCAAAACAGGACTGGAGAGCCAGACTAGCTCACCCTGGAAAAGGGACACGCTGTATGGTGTACCCGGCAGGCCAATAAGCTCCAGGGCCCGCAAACCACATGGGGAAAACCCAGCGAGACAAAGTGCCAGGCACACAGCAAATGGCCTGAGCTGTCCTACACAGTGAGGTCTCATCCTGCACCACACATGGGTGTGGAGTGGGTCTCTCTACGCCACAGCCACAGGGACCTGGGCACAGGATGGTGGATTGCACACCATCTCCCCCATCCTGCTCTCCTCCACCTGAGGCTACAGGCAGGCATTATCCACTCCTTTCCAACCGCTTCCTGAGGTCAGAGATCTGGGCATGCTTTTGGATGGCCCTCAGCAAAGTGGTATCAGGGCAAGCTCCCTGTGTTCTGGCTGGCAGGTTTGCAGAGGGATCCTCTCCCTGTGAGCTTGGCTGGACACTGGGTCAGAGCCCTGCCACACACCCACTCCCGGCAGCACCAGAGAGCAGTGGCACTGCTGCCTCAGAGGTAGAACAGGCAGGCTTGGCAGGGATTTATGTATCTTGGAGTTACTTTCCCTGTGGTGGTAGCTGGAACTGATTCTGAATACTTAGCTGGTTTAATATGAAAACAAAAATCCCTGGATTGACAGCTTGTCCAAGCAAGGCACCGTTTGAGTTCCTGGCAGCCAAGCAGTGAGAACTAATGCTGGTCACAGGGTGGAGGTGAGAAACTGCGGGCCCAGCCGAGCAGCTGGGCTCTGCTCCATGCTTCATCTGGAGTTTAGATGCTCTTCTTTCCTCAAGCCAGGCTAACATGGGGTGGCAAGGTGTGCCCTTGTCCTCCCTGGGCTTGAGCCCCATTAAAGCCTGTGATGCCAGCAGCTTGGAGGTGCTGCAAAGTGCAAAATTAGGCAGGGACCTCCTGCCCACCACACTGTGGAAGCATCTATGTCACTGCAGGCTCTCCTGTCCTCCTCCTGCATCCCCTCCCAGCCCCAGGGGCACCTCACTCCACTGGATGGAGAGTTCTCCTCTTGCCTGCCCTCTGGATGAAGGGTCCTGCAGGACCCAGGATTCCACTGAAGCATGGACTCCTTTTGAGTAACCACCTCTGAGCACACAGCAATCCTACCTAACTGGTTCAGGCAGGGGGTCATGGAAACACTGTGTCCTGCTGAAACTCCGGTGGGATTTAGGGCAGGCAGGTGGGATCATCCAGGCTACAGCAGGACCAGTGGGCCTGAACTGGTGCCCAAACAGTTCCAAAGGCACCACCAGATCCGCACGACACCATTCCTGGGGCACAGCTGGCCATGCTGAAGGAGTTAGTGCTGCAGCACGATCCTTGCCCATCCTGTAAGTAATGTGGGTGCTGCTGAAAAATGGGGCCCCGCCACTGCAAGCACTGTGCTGGCACTTTCTGCAGGGTCCCTGGCTCACACTGTAGGACAGCTCTACTCCTCCATAGTGGCATGGGGGTGGCACAGGCATAGGTACCTGCAGCAGGAACTGGCTCAATGTGCTATTTGGAAAAGGCATGTTAGACCTCCTCTTGGAGAAGCACCTCTCTCAGGGTCTCATGCAGAGCTCCCCCTGAGTAGCTCTGCACCTTCAATGCTCCCCAGAAAGACCTCAGCGATGCAGGCAGGCAAAGCTGCCTCTGAAGGAAATTTTATTCCCCCCGTGACAGAATGGGCAGGGTGGATATGAAAGCAGCGATTATCCCAGCTCACTACCTCCTGGGAACAGCAAGGGCTGTTCCGTGGTGCACTACAGGCATGATGCACATGTCTCCGGGGGGAGAGGGAAGCTATGGGGCTGTGCGAAGTCACTTCTTCTGCTCAGTCACTCGTCCCACAGCTGTGCCAGTAAATCTATTGTCCTGGTCCCTACAGTGGGAAATCCCAGATCCAGCTGGAAACGACCAACACATATAGTCCCAGGTGATCCTTGGAGGCCCCAGAAACAAACAAAAAAAAAGGGGGGGGCTTTTCCTCTCTTTATATCAAAGCACCAAGCAGACCTCACTTCCTGCCTCTGCCAGCAAATATCAGGGAGTTACTCAGCTCCTTTTCTCCTGGCTTTCCCCTCCAAAGGGGACCTCTGATGCAAGTGGTGGGTCATCGGAGAGCAGGATGTGGGGCTGTGAACATGCCCCAGGGCACAAAGAAGCCGCAAAGAAGAGGATGCCCCGGCACTGCCCTACGAGGCCGGCCAAGGACACGGGCAGCAGGGAGAAGGGAGTTTGCTGACAGCGTGATGCGGCTGTGCCCCCCCAAAGCTCAGCCTGCTCCCAAGCACCCCCGATCTGGGACTGCCAACAGGACACCGAGGGGCTCGTGGAGAGCAACACTAGGGCACGCTGGGGCCCCAAGTCACGGTGGCAACCCGGCGTAAAACCGGTGGGGTCCCGCTCGCCCCGCGGTGCGCTCGGCTCGGGGACGGCGGGGCGCGGGGAACCGGACGGGGGGCGGCGGTGCCGAGCGGGGACGATGGTGCCGGGCCCATCTCCTTGAGGACACCTTGGCGGCGGTGCCGGGCCCATCTCCTTGAGGACACCTTAACGGCGGTGCCCGCGGGCGCCTCCCGCCGCCCGCCCCGCTCGGCTCCC
>VXAC01002073.1:673163-697368 GCA_013399225.1 Rhipidura dahli
TCGCGGGGAAGCAGCTGACTCGGGGCGGCTGCCAGCGCTGCTGGCTGCTGGATCCGGCCGCGGCAACGTGCAGCCCGACATGTAAACCGGGCAGGCCTATGCTAATGGCGGGGGGAGGGTGCCTGGCGCAGGGGCGAGGGGGACGGAGGTGGAGGCCGGAGCACAGCCAGAAAATTCCCCCCTCCCTCCGCCCCCCCGCTTCTNTAAAGCCAAGGTGGGGTCTCTCCGTCCAGCCCCTCACCCCGGCCTCAGGTGTGCCCCAGCTGTACGTGGGGTGGTCTCCTCGCCAGCTTCGGGGTGTGCACAGCCAAGAGCTGAGCGGTCAGCCCCACCACCACCCAACCTGCTGGAAATCAGACGACAGACACAGCAGTCTCCTACCTATGCTGTTTTCCCACCCTTAGGGAAACCCCCAGCTCGTGTTTTCAAGCACCTCCTTAAAACCACAAAGCCCTCTCTCGGCACGGGGGAGATAGAGGACATAGATGCCTGAGACAAGTCATGGGCCTTGGGTTTCAAAAAAAGAGATTAAAGTAGCACATACCCGCCAGGAGAAGGGTGAGTTAGCCATCAGCCATAGTCCCTGCTCAGGAAGAAACCCTCCCAGGGCCAAGCAACCCCCTCCAGGAAGAGACACTGAGGGGCAGCCCCTTTTCCTCGGCAATTCTTTTCCAAATCCCCGCTGGGGAGGGCTGAGACTCCCACCGCCCTCTCGTTGCAGTGTTCTATTCTCTCTCCTCAGCAAACAATGGGACAATCCCTGGTTGGGTCTTATTCCAACCCTTACCAGCACCCACAGGAATAAACTCCTGTGCCCTCCCAGGTCCGGGGACTCTCCCCAGTCTCGCATGACTTCCTTTTCGTTCCTTCCCTCCCTCCCTCCCTCCCTCTCCTCTAACAAAGGATAGTTATCCCCAGTAAGCATAGATGGCAACCCCACACCCCATTTGGAAGTGAGCAGCCCTGCAGGGCAGCAGAGGCTGGACCTCCAGGCTCATGGGTGCGTGAGCAGGAGCAGCAGGCTCTCTGGCCAAGTCTCCCCCCGGCATCATTTCGGCTCACACCAGCCTCCCTCTTTGTTCACCAGAGTTGCCCCCGCCAGGACTAAAGCCCTAATGGAGTGGGAGAAAGGGAAGGGGGTGAATTTGGACAGGCCCGACAGAACCTGCAGGAAGGTTGGCGTGAGCAATGCCTGTGCAGGTGGAAGACTTTGTGTTCGAAGCTGGATGGGGAACACTGAGCATCTCTACACGGAAGAGGGAGGGAGGGAGGGAGGGAGGGAAATAGGAAGGGAGAGAGTGAAAAAAAAAAAAAATCTTGCGAGTGCAGAGTTTGCAAAATGAGCTGGTGGTAAATAGCTGGAGGATAGACAGCGTCTGTACGTGAGGCGCAGCACGGAGAGCTGCACCTGAGCGAGGCTGGGCCACTGCTCGCTCCAGCATCACACGTCACTCACTGATGCATCCTCCCCAGCCTGCTCGCTCTCTGCACCAGCTCCCCCGCCTCCGCCTCGAAAATGCAGTGGGAAAAATGGGTTCCCCCACACTCAGTGCGGCCACAAAGCACAGAGCTGGGAGAAGCACAACTGAACTTGATTCAAGGTCCAGCAGGTGCCTGCCAAGGGAGATTCAGCACCACGCACCTCCTGATCCCCTTTTCCTGCTGGGAACCCACAGCCCCTTGAGCTCAGTGTCTCCCCACACCCCTGCTCAGCTGCTTTCTTCTCTGAGCAATGGCAGCCGTGTTTGCCAACAGTCCCTGCTCGCTAGAGCTGCTATCCAAGGCCCTTTGTTCCCCTCGCCGGGAGCCTTCCTTTGCATTCCGCAGCCAGAGGCTGAGGCCAAACACAACTCATCTTACCTGGGGGGCTCCAGACGGGAGACCACCAGCTTTCCCCTCCCTGCTCTGAAAGACGGGGCAAAACTCACATAGCACCTGGAAAATCCCCTCCCTACGTGGGAAAAGGAAGAGAAGCCGTCCTTCCCCTGGAGCGAGGTGCGCTCAGGGGTGTCGGTGACAGCAAACCCTGCCCCTCATTTGCAGTTCCCCCAGGCGTGCTCCCCAGGCCCGCCGGGATCGCTGGTCCCACGGGCGGCAGCCGGCGGTCCCGCAGCCCGGTTCCGTGGGATGCAGCCCAGCACCCGCCTGACACCCTGTGGCCGCCTCCCGCCTTGCAGGGACGCGGAGCGGAGTGGAGAGGGACGGGCATGGGATGGGGACAGGGATGGGATGGGCACGGGGAAGGGGATGGGGATAGAGCCCGTGGGGAGGCTGCGTGGGAGGGGGCACACAGGGTGCCTTAGCAGAGGAAAGCTGACAGAAGCAGGGAGAAACCACAGACCGGGCACATGCTTGACTCCTGCCACCTGCCATGGCAGGGAGGAAATGCTACATAGTTTAATTAAGCAGCACACACGTGTCCCAGCAGTTTCCATAAGTGCCCATGGATTCAGCCCAGCATGTCCAGGAGGAAAAGAATTTCAGTTTACTGCTAGCTGATGCCACAGGCTCATATGAGTGCACAGTGCCTCTTGCTCTGTGGCAGCATGTGACAGCGTGTGCTATAATAATGCCCCAACAGATGGAAGGCTCCTAAGAACCTCCATATGGGTTTCAAGCCCATCAGAGAGTCCTCCCCACTGCACAGCAAGACCTTTTCCCTGCTCCTCTCTGGCTTTCCTCACCTCCTGCCAGAAGGCTGAATTTCTGCTTCCCAAAGCACAAGGGTTGGAGTCTATGCAGGGGCTGGTGTAAAACATCGTTATTTGCACACTCCCACCCCACGGGGTGCCCACTTGCTGCATCCACGTGTGAGATGTGAGGGTCGCAGTGACCATGTGTGGCATATGTCCCACCCAGGTCGGGATGGGGGACACACTCGTGCAAGAGTTGAAACACCCTGGCAATTCCCTTTGCTCAGAGCTAAGCCTACAGCATGTCTGAGGCACCTCTGCAGAACTCCAGCCCAGGGAAGCTCCAGCAGCAGTGTGGGTGGAGCTAGCGCTCACCCTTCTTAGGGAAGTTGGAGGAATGACTCCAATGTGGTGCCCCAAGGGAGTTACTGGTCCTCAGCACCCCCCTCTTTTCTCATCCCTGGAAAAGCTGCCAGTACATTGGGGGCAGGGGGAAGTGAAGGTGTTTTTCTTGAGAGTGGAGCCACCTTGGAGCAGGCAGCCCTTGTTCCAGATGATCTCCTAGGTAACCCAAATGAAGCCCTGCAACCTTGATAGAAAAGCTTGTCTCCATTTAGGAGGGAATCCTTTGTACACGCTTACCGACCTGCCTCCCTTCTCCATTTTTACAGACCCCAGTGGATGGCCCACCCTTACTCCTCTCAGGGCCTTGGATAGAGTCCTCCAAACCCCACCAAGCATGGCACATGGCTGTCAGCTTGATTCTCCTGCAGGAACATCAGCTGTGCCCAGGGAGCTGGTAATCCCTGCTCACAGCATTCATTCCCAGCCTCCTCTGGGCATCTACAGTCTCGCACACCTCTGTAGGGAGAAAGGCTGTGTCTCATTCCCAGGCCTTCCTGGGGCAGAGCCCCCCTTGCTGAGAGCCCATTGGCAGCGGGGCAGTGAGGCCATCAGCTGCTTTCTCTGCTCTGACTTTCTCTGGCTGCAGTTTGGAGAGACTTCGACCTGATACTCTGCCCCCGCACATCCCTCTGGCTGGAGCCCAGCGGGAACAACCAGAGACATTCAGATGATGCATCACAGGGGAACCATTTTAATTAAAAGTGATGCTTTGGTCAGCGGGGTACAGACTTCTTTGGGGATATGGGGAGGAGAAGTGAGCTGAGTGAGTGATGGGGGGGGAAAGATGTGCTACATCAGGGTTAGCTCTGAACTCAGCAGCTTTGCCAGGAAAGTGGGAAGTGGCAGGGCAAGCTGATACTCACTTCTCTGCGGCCTTACCCTGGGGCTGTGCTTAACAGTGTGCTGAAAGCCTGGTGCAAACTGGGGCACTCCCTCCCCCAAACTCAAAGGTGTTGCTGCTCCCAAATACCAGTCCCCTTCCCAGCAGAGAAGGAGGATGTCTGTGCGCTGCTTACAGATGTTTAGAGATACAGGGGCCTCATGTTGAGTCTTGAGCTCTGCCAGAAAAGAAACCTAAAAGCTCAGCAGGGCCCTGCACCAAGTGGATTAGTGCAGCGTAGTGGGGAGCCACCCCAGCCACAGTCACCTCCTGTAGGTGGGAATCACCACAAGGCCTGATGTCCCTGCCTTGTTCTCAGCTCTGGAGGCAGAGGGGATCCATCACTTCCAGGAATGTGCTAAGACCAGAAATTACTTGTGAGGGGGAGTAGGGTTTGAGGAAGAATTAGGAAAGGGGATTCTTCCTCACACAGAAGTGAGGAGCCCCTGGGACTGGGCAGCTTGAAGGAGGGCCAAGCCCTGGTGTCCATCCTAAAAAGTCTCTCTTAGGCTGGCTTTCTAGCTAAGAGAGCCTAGTCCACCCTGGGCAGTTGTGATCTTTCTGCCTTCACAGAGGATGCTCTGGAAAAAGCTCCCAGACACCAAACCACACAGTTCTAAATCACCAGGAATGTGTTTCCATTCAAACACCTGCTAGGCCTGTTTTCTGCTCCTGGGAGAGCCATGGAAAACCACATCCAGGCCCTGTATGCTACACCTGCCCACAGGCATACCCCTGGAGGAGTCAGACATGGAGCAGCCTCCAGCCTGGCACAGAGGCAGGTGCCGTGACAGTGAGAAGCACCACACTCCTGTCCCAGCAAGGATGTGTCCCACCACCTTCCCACTTGGCTAGCAGCAGCCTAGCCATGTCAAACCAAAATTACCTCTCAGGTAAAGTGAGATGAGAATTCTAGCCTGCACTGCCGGTTGCTGTGAGGAGCCACACTTGCTGATTAGCAACAGCAAGACAGAGGGAGCATGGCAGGAGGATGGGTGGCACAGGATGGAGGTGGGGAAGTTATGCCACTGGATCTTGGCAATGCCTAGGAAAACAGCGAGGAAAGGGTGGAGAGCGACTACGTGATGCTTCTCAGGGAGAGCTGATCTTATTAATAAAAGCTGCTTCTTCCCAAGGCCTTGATAATCTCTCCTGCTGCAGATTATTTACAGCTGTGGAATTTAATACTCCAATGAACAAAGCTCTCTGAAGCACAGAGGGAGCAAGCAGACTGTTAACCCTTCTACGTGGCACCAGGGGCATTCTGCTCAGGTTTGATGTCTCAATGCACCTGAGCCACAGGCAGCCACAGCCCCACCAGATCTCAGCACCTATGAGGCCAGCACCCAAGCTAGGCTGAGACTTCATAGAAAGTCAATCCAAACCCCATTCAAACACCTGGATTCTCTTAATTTAAAAGGCAGGCCAGTGAGTAGTGCTTGGAGGCAGAACTTGGGCAGGGCCAGGGGACTGTGTTGCCAGTGAGGTGCTGCTGCATTACACCACCAGGTAAGCACTTGACCTTACAGATACTGGGTCAATAAACAGCCTCCAGGCTGAGGAGGTTGTCAGCCCTAGCTAAGTTATCCAGCCATCATGTTCAGTGTCAAGTGTGTGAAACTGAGCCAGCTAAGACCTGGGAGCCTTACTGCAGGTCTGCAACACTGGTGGGGACACATCTGCAGCAGCAGCACTCCTGCTGCCTTCCCTGGGACCAGAGAGCCCGTGGCTGAAGTATATGCTTTAGCATATGCTCTGCAATGGACCCCCTTCCTCAGACTGTCTTGAAATCTGGTGCATCTCAAGAGGAGGGCATAGGAACCATCAGACTTGGCTTATTGCCTGAATGGTCCCTTAAATACAGGTGGAGTGGGAAAGAATGGAGCAGGCTTGAGGCACAGCCTGGCAAAATCAGAGGTGAGAGGGATGTACAGGAAGGGCTGGTTAACCATATGGGCTTGTCCCACCAGTGCCTGGGCCTGGTTGAGTGTATTCATTGCTGAATGGGATGGGCACAAGACAGCAGCTAGGGTAAGGGGTGGGCTGTGGGATGGAGAAAGAAAGGCAAACACCTGCCTCACTTGCATGCTAAAATACACTGACCACCCCATAACAAAGTGGCAGATTTTGGAGCCATAAATGCAGCCTGGGTTTGATCTGCACCTCTCTTAAGCACGCCTGTACTTCAGACATTCCCCAAGGACCACAGAAATTGTTGGTCTAGTTCTGCATAGCATCGTTTAAAGGGTCACAGTAGCATCCCTACCATAAACGAGGTAACTATAATCCCTAGACATGATTAATAGCCCATATCCACCCCACCTAGTCCATGCAGGAAAAAGCAGAATTCATGTGGGATCTGTTGTGCCCTCAGTCAGTAAAAGCCTGGCTGCTGAAGTTTCCTGAAGCAGGAAACACAGCTTATGCACCAACTCAGGAGTCCCTTGGGGTGGTAGTCCCTTTATATCTCAGCAGCAGCCAGTCTTTGCACAGCAACAGAGCAGCCTAGAATACATGCCCTAAAACCTCAGCATCTGCCTCCCCTTTGCAGCCCCTCTGCTCTGAAACTGAACCCCTCTCCCTCTCCCTGCCCTGTGACGCCAGCTGCCAAAGATTTCTCAGGGTTCTTCCCCATCCTTCAACCACCCACAAAGGAATAGCTAAAGGTTGTAGAAGGGAGTTTAGCTCAGCTTCAGGTGGCCCAAAATTTGCATGGGACAGCCCATTAACACTGCATTTTCCCATTCTTAAAAGCCCTAAGGTTTGTTCAGCTTCCCGAAGTACACACGAGGTACCGCCTGCCAGCCACCACTCTGCCTTGGAAGTCTTTTGCCCTTGAGTTTTCCTGCAAGCAATGCAGGCTGGCAAAGTGGCTATGCCAGCAGTGAAGGGAGCCCAGGGAGTAGGGGAAGGGTGGATCCTGCCCCAGAGAGCCCGATGGGTGTTTGGAGATCCTCCCTTGCAGGCAGGAGCACAGCCTGGCTTCCCTCTCCCCCAGGTTCCACTGCCTGACCTGTCAAGCCTTCATAAGGGAACTGTCTCTGCAGGGCTGGATTTGATGCCCTGGAGGTCCCCATGTCCTCAGCCCACCCCACTGCAGGTGAGGCCTCCTGGGAATCTATTCCTCCTCCACAAGGCAGAGCCGAGGCAGAGACTTGTGAAGCCAGTTAAACCAGCTATTTACAGATGTTAGCATTATGAAACACAGATTGGAGGCTTCCTGGAGCTGTCTAGAGCCTTTGGAAGAATGTCCAAAAGCCAAGCATCGGGCTTAGGAAACAAGGGCAAAGATAACATCTACCATCCTACCACCTCCTCTCCTCACTTTATCTACTTCTCCAAGCAAGGAGTTTTCTGCCTCCAGTGAACTGGAGCCTTTCCTACCCTTTTCCAGGCACCCACAGGGAATATAGAACCTTGTTTTGAAGAGGAAAATAAACATGATTAAGAGCAAAGCTCAGGTGGCTGGGCAGCACACAACCACTGTCTTTGCTCCAGTCAAGCACAAATACAAAATCCCAAAAGCTCATCCTGCAGAAGTAAAAGGCCCTCCTGCACTGGAGATGGGTACCACCTTCCCAAGCGTCCTCTGCATCCCAGGCAGATGCTTGGGGTGAAGTGTGAAAAGTCAGGACAAAACAGCACCTGAGGGCCCCAGGTAGGGCTCCCTTAGGGATGGCCTGAAGCGCAAGAGTGAAAAACCCATTCTGGTCTGTTCAGTTTTTGCCATCCCTGGTGAACCTAGAGTGGTCTGCTGTTGTCAGTGCCTCCAGGGAGCTGCTGCTGGGCCATCAGAGTGGACTGGGCATCACTCACCCCACTGTACCTCTCTCTGCCCCATCCCAACCTGGGGCACCTGTTTGAGTGAGCAGGACCAGGCTTGGCAGGACCCAGACATCAGGGGACACCTGAGCTCTTCCTATCCCCTGAATGCAGTGGGTGAAACACTCCCCAGCAGTACATGCCACCCCTAATGCTTGACTGCTGCTCTCCCAATCCACAAAACATTACTCATTTTGGAGCCAAGAAGAGACCACCATGACTTCCTATCACTGCATCATATTGCCCCAGAAATGTGAGGAAGATTTACCTCATCCAGGGTCAGCATCCAGTCTTACAAGCTAGAGCAACAAATCCTTTAATCCCAAGAGATGTTATCTAATGTGGGAAACCACACTGGGGTGCCATAGTCACAACTGGGGGCCATCAGAGGAAGACATTTTTGTCCATGTCCTGGCCTTGGCCCCAGGGAATACTCACCAGTGCCCCTCACGCTCCATACCCATAGCTATGAAGAGCAGCTCATTTGAGCTACAGAGAGAGCAGGATCTGGGGTACAGCCTTGTGCCAAAAGACCTTGGATATTCTTCACAGGCTCTGCCTTAGGCCATGTTGTACCTTGGGGCTTGCATGTTTATTTTTAAAGAACTGCGTTATGTTCACAGAGTTTACAGCCTTCAGACATTTGCAAAGCAAGCTCATCATTCCAAGGCCAGAGGGACAGCCTGTCTTTGGTGTCTCTGCCACAATAAGTGGGCATATCGGTTCCCAGCCTTCTGGGTAGGGTGTATGTACTATTCACACTGAGCACACCCACTGCAGCCAGCATGGAGGTGAGCATCCAGGATCATTTTGAGCTCTGTTAAGTAGTGAAACCCTGGAGCAGTGAATTTCATGAGGCAACCTGTGTTTTGGGTGAAAGGAAAAATGAAAAAAGGTAATTTTACTTCCTGCGACAGCTCGTTTGATTGAACACTGCCTCTACTGCACTCTCAGGGGGAATGGATGTGCCTGGTGCGTTTTCTCCGCATCCTTCTTTTTATCCTTCTGTCATGAGCCCTCATTAATCTTTCTTCTCTCCAGGCTAGACACTCCTGAGCTTTCCAATTCTATTTTCTTGTTAGAGGGTGCATTTGTGACAGGCCTAGGAAAATTTCCATCCTCTATCCCTGACAGCTTCTGAGATAAGCTGACCAGCCTGGCATGCTCACTTGAGGCTCCACCACTGCAACAGCATTCAGACTAGATTCAGTGTCACTCACCACCCCATTACTTATGTGTAGAACAGGAGAAACTACTCAGAAAGTGAGTTGGCAAGGCTGTAGTTGGTGATAATGTGTTCAGGGGAGACCCTTTTGGGCAGCAACCACACAAGCTTCAACCCTGGGGCTCTGCCCTGGCAACTGTGCCAACCCCATCCCCCTTCCCTCACTCCCAACTCTTTGCCCCCTTTGGCCCCTCTGCATTTCCCAGTACAAGTGTCCAGCCGATAGAGTTTCCCTGGTGGACACTCTCCCCCATCCCTGGTCTATCTTGAACAGTAGCTGCAGGATATAAACAAGTATCCAGCTGTTTCCCTGTCCTCTTTGCTCTCCCTGGGTCATGTCAACCCTAAACAGCACAGCCACGTTCAGATGAGATGCAGATGCTTAAAGAAATGACAGCCCTCACCCGTCTCATCAGAAGGGCTCAGCAGGGTCCTGCCACTGCTTCTGTGTGCAGCTGGGTGGAAAATGCTGCTCAGCCTGCAAACCTGAGGCTTGGCATGCCTTTCCCTCAGGGAAGGAGATTTGGCATCTGCCGCTAGATTAAAGACCCTGGCAAGAAGTGACAATGCATTCTGAGGGGTCGTTTTGCATCAGGAGGGTGGCCCAGCTCAGGGCTTCACAAGAGAGCCAGGCTATGCCTCCCTGCTGCCCACCCCTGACTCCTGTTTTGCAGCCCCCGGCCATCCATGAGCCAGCATCCTGCTGCTGTCCCTCCTCTTCCCAACCAGCCACCGGGAGTCAGAATGCTGCTTGCAGACCGATCTTCCCAGTGATTTTCCTAGCCCAGCACGCCCTCACCGAAAGGTTAAAGCTGACCCTGACGTCCCTGGTCACTCAGCAGCCTTCAGTGGAGACAAGGCTCAAACGCAGAGTTCCCTGGCAGACCAGGTCAGGCTCGCTCCCCCGAGAGCCTTCCCGCGGCCGGCCGGAGCTGCGCTGCCCTGCTGCGGGCCGGCGGCTGCGGAACGTGCTGACCGAGGGCGCTTTTGTGCCGTCAGTGGGGCTGAGGGGCCCGCCGAGCGCGGGGCACGGGGCCGGCTGCCGGGCACAGCATCACGGCCACATTGCCACCTAGCCTCCCGCTCGGGGATGTGCAGCCCAGCGCCCTGAGCCCCGCCAGCCGAGCGAGGGGAGGCGTCCGGGCTCCGCATGCATCAGCCCCGGTTCGGCTCTCTCCTCCTCCTCCCAGCCCCCAAAGTCACCAGCTGCCTCCCCCAGCTCTGGGGTCCACCCACCCTGCTGGCACATGGCCATGAGACGGGGCCGCCTGTCTCCCAGCCTCAGTCTCCAAGCAGATGGAAGACATCAGCTCCCTGTTGTATCCTTCCAGGATAATCTGTCTCGCCCACTTCCTTTCGGGGACACCTCTTCTCACGGCCATTAAATCCCCAATGCTCGCCTGTCTTTTCCCAGACCCCAGCCCTCATCCAGAAAGCCTCATCACGTGTCTTTCATTGGCAAGCATCTTCCCAAAGGCCATCTCTCCCTGCCCATGCGGGATGCCCTAAAAAAGACACTTCTTCCCCAGCTCCCATGGAAGAATGTCTGGGCACAAAGTCCCCACCATCGCCAGACAAACAGGCACCTTCTTGGGAGCTTAGCTGACACAAATCCTATATCCAAATGCACAGGAATGTACACTAACCCAAGGACCCCGTTGGAACTGACCTGGGGGCACACTTGTAATGAGGCAAGAAGACCCCAGGAAGAAGACCCTAAGCACATGTCACTCTGGAATTTTCATTTATGATATAAAATCATGTTAATGGCAGAATAATAAACAGGAACTGGGGAAAGAATGACCTTCTGGCAGCAGCCGAGATAGGAAGGGTTTTGGTTTTTCTTCCCTCCTCTGAGGGAATCATTCCACCTGCTTGAAAAGCCATCCTTTAAGAAAAGGACCTGCAGGAAGAACTGCTACACAGAGAGGAAATCCCATCTGCTTTCCTAGTAGGATGGACACAAAAGGAAAAGCCTCCCATTTGGAGAGAGTTAAGCTTCAGTGGATCCCAAAGAAGGATGCCACAAGCCAGAGCCCAGGGAACCCAGCAGCTGATCCCAGGACACCACTGGCTCACTGCTCAGAAGGCTCTGGAACAGAGCAGAGTGCAGCCTGGAAGTTGAGAACAAGCAGGTATTTCGTGCCAAAACAGAAGAGGGGACCTGGAAATGAGGATTCTTGAGCAGGGCCTGCTCAAAGGAAAAGACAGAGAGCCTGGAGAACCCACATCAGCCTGGGTGAGGCCTCATCCATCAGCCCCTGCCTGCACAGGCTCTGCAGCCAGAGCAGCAGGGGCTGACCATCCTGCAGCCGTGGCAGGGCCCACATCAGGGGGATGGGTGGGAGCCGGCTGTGGGCTCATCCACAAGCCTGACCCTTTCCCCTCAGAGAGATACTGCTACAGGCAGCACCTGGAATTTGCCAAGCACAGAGCTGTCAACGTAGGCCAGGGATTTCTGCTGAGACTATATTCCTCATCAGGGACAACAGGTAAAAACTGCAGGAGACACACTATGGGATATGCTTAGCTTAGCTGTCTGCATGTCTGCTTATTAAGCTCTGAGATTAAGGATTTAGTTCCACACATATCAGTTTACTTAGAACTAAAGCATCACTCCACATTTTAATCTCAAGTATGCTGTGTTGTCTTGCCCGCTTCCTCTCGTGCCCTCTCCCCATGACCTCTTCCTCAGCAAAATGCTGGAAAGTTATTAGCAAAGATTCTGTGAAATGTTTAATATCCAAACAGCAGGGTCTAGCATCCCATGAGAGATTCATAGCCCCTATGGTCAGGACAAGAAAAACAAGGATTGTTTGCAGGCGCCCAGGTCCTGCTGGTTGATGCTTTGAGGCTGGAGTTGTTGCCAAGCAAAAATCTCACTAGTAAAGTGTTCCTTCAGCCAAGTTATAAACCAGGCTAAGCAGGACTGAGGTATTCAGCTTGGGATGAACCCCGCTTCAACTCTACCCACAGCCTGTGCACAGAAACAAAATACCCTGTACAAGTGCCATTTCAAATTCTATTTTCCAGCACTGTGTTTGTGGAAGCCATCTTCCTCTTCTGTTCTCAAAAGGATTTACATTGAGGAAGGCCAGGACACACTTGTCAAGTGGCTTATGATGTATTAAAAAATTACAGAAGTATTCGTTTATGTGTTTATCAGGGTTGGAAGAGTTTCAAAGGTTGCAGGTTTTCTAAAGCAAGACCACAGAGCTATTGAGTGGCATAAACACTTTCACTAAAAATGCATAAAAGCATATACCCTTGTTCTACACAAAGTATGATCCAGAAACAAATTTACCCAGGAAAATAAGGCAGTGGACAGTGTCCGAGACGTCAGGCTGTGCCATGCCCTTGTGACACAGAAGCAAACCCCACCCAAGGGAGGGAGGCCAGTCACACTTATCGATGTGACTGCCACACAGTTTGCATACTGTCCCACTTAGCAAAATGCCATAAACATCTCTGAGCACACAAAGCTCCTCCTGGAAGTTGACTGCACTCAGATAGACTGGAAACACTGACTTCAGGCAGGCGAGCATCTGCTCTGCTGCTGTGCCACTGGGCAGACACCTATGGAGGAGACAGGCCCAGGGCTTAAAGGCAATGCCCATAGGGCTCAGAGCAGCAGAGCCAACATTCCCTGGCCCATGGACAACAGCAAACAAGGAACATGCTGCCAGCAGCAGGCAATTCTGCTTTCCCACAGAACTGAGTTCATAGGGAAGTTTTACTTAATGGGACAGTGCCATTACCTAAAGGTTAATACTGAAATTAAACCTATAGTATAGTTTTGTGTTACCTGGAGTAATGGGAGTTTGAGGGGATCCAGAGCTCACTTTTTCCAGGGACAATGTGGATTTCACAGTGGGGACTATGGGGCAGATACATCTGCAAGGAGTAACTGGAGTGTGCAGTAGGTCAGCACTGCATTCTTTAGTTCTTCACACTGAGGCAATGCAGAGCCCAAGTAAGACGCTTTCCCAGCCTAACAGGAAGGGGAGGCAGAAGGGCATGGAGCAGCCAGCCACCACTGCCACCAGACCTGAGGAACTGGCTGAAGGGCCTGAAGCTGGCCAGATTCCTGCTGACTGCACCCCTTGCACCCTCTTCCCCAGCATTGCTATGTCTAGCAGTGCTCTGCACTGATGTCCCTTCACTGGCCACGAGCATCAATTTTCTCTGCTCAGCTCCATAGAAAAGCAGCTCTTCGGCTCTGGGATCCCAACTGGTCCTTAAAGCAACACAGCAGCATTTGCCATTGCTGTGCCTAAGCTTAGGAAACTTCACAACAGCCACCCTCACCAACAGCCCACCAAGGGTGATGTCCGACAATGGTCCCAAGAAGCAGTCCAAAAGGAAGCTTTTTTCTGTGGATCTTTCAATCTGAACCCAGCCCTTGCATTAATCAGAGAACACAATTTTTGGAGCTTGGTGAGATGGAGAGCACAGGATACATCTCACCTTCCCCTTAAGCTCTCCTCCCTACTTCTGCTTCCCAATCTCTGGTATGCCCTGTTCAAGCACACACCACTGAAGCTGCAGGCGACCATGCCCTCCTGATTTTGACTGCTCCTAAATACTTCTCCTAGGCAAAGAAAGAAACTAGTCTTTGTATTGAATGTGCCCAAGGTAACCACAGTTCATTGTGTATCTCTCCTGCTCTAATACTTGTGAATCCATTTTGTGGACCCCAGTGTCATTTGGCCAGGGACTGCGTCTTGCTCCTGGGGAACTGGGAAAGGCAGAAATAGGGAAAAGAGAGCATAAGCAATACAGGACAAGGATTTTCATGTTCTCATTTTAATGATGACAAACCAGATTCACACCAGAGGAGGAGTAAGGATAAAGGACCATTTCCCAAACACAATGCAGATGTTCTGTGAAATAAATCAACCTTCCTTTGGAGAAAAAACAATTATTTCTATATTTAAATTAGTTGCTTGAAATTCTTAAAAGGGAGGAGAGATTCTTGATGAACATCAACTTTTTAATGTTTCACCAGTTTCTGGAAAAGGACCAAGAACAGCTACTGTATGAAAGGATATAAAAGGATTGCTGAAAATCTCTCTTAACATTCATACAAAGTTGCGGGCAATGGCCAATACTTTGGAGAACTCGCCTTCTCTTCTTCGCAGTGTATACGGTATTGGTGTTTTTATTCTAGTCCCTATAGGATTTCCATTATCTTCTATGAGTACTACATTGTTGGAATCAAATCTAGGCGTCATGGTGGGGCCAGGCATCTTGTGCCCTACAATTAAAGCCTTCTTCTTTTCTCCTTTGATAGCCAGAAGGATCTTATCTCCAACTTTTCCAACTCCAGTCTTGTTATACACGTGGATACATTTTGGTGGCCGGTGGTACGGCGTGTTCCCCAAGGTGCTGTTGTCCACCACTCGCACACGGGTTAGTTTCTGTATTGCTCGGCATGCTCCAGTGATGCTATCAAAAGACAGGAGAGAATGAGAGACAGAACTTCTCAACAATCCTTGGGGAGCAAAGGCAAACCCAGCACAGAATCTCGTCATTACACAAACTGCTCAGAAGGCACCAGCAACAAAAACATACCATATGGGTGACACACTGACTGCATTCAATATGCTCTTTGAAAGCCAGATGCTACTTTGGGCTTTGCACACTCTTCACTAAATGTTACACCGAAAATGACCTTTCTACTCCAAAACACAGCTAAAAGATGGCGTGAAGAGTGGCTTGCATTTCGTGGGCTTTTTAGCAACTGCAGATAATCCAACTTCAATCTACAAGCAAAAACAGTGCGCTCGCTTCTGTTTCAATCAGCCTGCAGGAAGCTAAGACTCAAGTTGGGCTCTTTCAATCTCGCACAAAGTCCCCAGCACTAAGGACTTCTATGACCAACCTTCCTTTCAGTGAAGTCTGTGAGTCTCCCAGTTTATTCTGCTCTCAGTAAGACCTCTGAGGTCCTGCTGTGGCTGTGCTAAGCTGTCCCCAACTAGAATCTAAGAGATCACCACCTTCCCCATGTGGAAGGAATCCAGAGAAACACAGTCTCTACTGTATGTTTGCTTTGTGGGAGTAAGAAACAACAAAAATAAATACACAATACTATGTTGTTAGGTCTGACTCTGAATATACTTGGGAACAGCAGGAACATACTCCCTTACAGAAACCATTATTCTTTTACTCACTAAGCTCAAACTCAAGTGATTTGTTGCTTGTCTTCAAAGGACACCCGAACACAGATCATTGGAAAAGCAGGAAGATCCTTTCTGCAGCTAAACTGCTTTGCAGTAAGGTACTAGAAACATGCTGGCCAGAGCTGCAGGAATGCCAACCTGCTGCCAGCTGAACTACTCAGTGACAGCATATAGAAGCAACCTAATAATTCACCTTGTTTTTCAGAGCAGAAGCATGTAACATAAATAGGGACCATCATCCGTTCTTGAAGAGGAAGTATGTATTTGCAAAGTTACCTAAAAGATGAGCATGCACACCAAATGTGGGATGGATGGACATCAGATGAAGCAGGTATTTTTACACGTGATGAAGGAAGGCTAGCAGAGTCAGTCTGCCTAAGTCCAACTACTCCAGAAGTCAAGCACTGCCTTTCAAGATCTGTTTCCCAAAGCAGAGGCTTACTTTAGCTGTCCTCTCTCTCTCAGAAGTCACTAATCTCTGCAAGCAGCCACCCTCTCCCATCCCATCCCCTGAAAGGGACTGCTGTACTCCATACTCTCTCTCCTCTGCCCACCATCTGTGACTGCACAACAGGGGAGGCAGAAGGGAGGAGGCTGAAAAAAGGGAAGTGTCGTCACAGGAAGGAGCAGGGAAAACCTTGGTGGGACCAAGTGTACAATACAGCAGTAGCAAACAGATATAAATGTGACAGTCCAGGAACCACTAGACAAGAACAACTGCGCTGGGAGAACTTTTTCTTTCCTTTTTTTCTTCATTCCTGCCACAGTCTTGGAGCAATATCCCACAGAGGTCTCCCCATTAAGACTTGAAGTCCTGCTCACCTCTATGGTTTGGACTTCACCTCCCTCCCTCCTGCTGTCACCTATATACACTTTAAATGTATACTGGCCAATGCTCTCTTGCAGCCCACTTAGAGAGAAAGCCAGGAAGACCTGGATACCTCCTCAAGATAGCTCCCAGGACTATCACACAGCCTAGCCCTGAGCATTGTCTTAATCCCCTCTCTAGACCACAGTTCTGGGAATGACTATTCTCATCCTTTAAACTGAAGCCCTGACCCTTCAAAGAGTTATAGAGATCCCCCATATTGGCAGAGTGTGCAGTGGGATTAAGCTCTAAGCTTTGTGCAAGGCATTGTAAAATGTGAAGTCCATAAATTTAAAATGTTAAATGCCTAAAGCCTGGAACAAGAAACAGAAGAAAAATAGCAAAATAAACACTGTTAAAGTATGAGAACATAATTTTTCAGATTATTTTTATTCTAAATAACTTAAATTATAAACTCTTGAATAATTTTAAGCATTGTAATTGGCTCTGCATCAGCAGGGGCTTGCTGTTGGTTTTTTTGCAGTTGCATGAGAAACACGGGCACTTTCAACTTCTACTTGCAGGCCCATGCATTGGTGTAAAAGGCCTAAAAGCCTCCTTATACACATATGACAAGGCAGAGTTCAGACTGCCAGGAACCTGCAAATGGAGAGTGTCTGGGCTCACTTTTCAACCTATGAATTAACAACAGTGAGATTTTTTTTTTATTACATTATCCTTGAGAATTACAAATACTGTATCTTATTATTGATCTACCTAACAGCATCTCTTTTAATCATGAAATATTTTGAAGAAAACAAAAGCAAAATGTGAAAGTTACCTGAACTGCCGTTGGATCACTGCACTGCTTAGTTGGGTTAAAGACAAACCAAATCGTCTACTCGAGAGAGCCATTTGGTAACCAACCCTGCACAAGAAACAAAACAATTATAAACTCTGGAAAACTGACAGAATTTGGTATGCTTTCTTTCCTTTAAAGGAATCACACACTAGGGCCTCTGTAAGTATTCAGATGCTGCAATCCACAGGACACCAAGTGGTAGCAGCATCTGCAGCACACTACAAAGCAGATCTACAACCCCTGCCTGAACTGAGGAGGCAATGTAATTCAGACACATTTACTACAAAGCTGGATTCAGTATCACTGCATTGCAGTTTCCTTCACACAGAGGTAAAGGCCCTTCTGTGTGCACTGTGAATCATGTAACAAGAAGCAGGTTTGAGAATTTCAGATGTGAATTGGTTTAGAGGCTGCAGTGCCCAGAGGATACAAGCCATGGTGGTTACTTGTAAAAGCTACCAAGGCTACCTACAAAACCAAGCAAAAAACCAAATAATCTTCAGACTGGCATCACAGCTTCAGGAAACTATTTGCCAGACAAGAAACAAGCCAGAGCTCCATTGCTGAGGGCACACTCTCTCTTAGCACACAAAGGTGTTAAGCAGCCTGTTTAGAGACCACAGCTACACTGCTGCCAATGATGACCTGTTCAGGCTGCCCAGAGTTCCCTGTAACTTTACAGTGCTGGCTCAACGTTACTGTACACCACCCTGACTGCAGCAGAGCTGGGTTACAAGGGTAATCTCCGACTGAGAGGCACACCCTCTTCCCTGCCTACGTCTGTGGCGGTTCCCTAACCTCATTCTGTCAGACTGACGGCGACCAACTTGCATGCGAAGCCACAAAGGCTTATCTGAACCCAGATCACTTTCCCAAACATCATTAGGGAGAGATGACCCAGGTGGTTATGCCAGAAAATCCAAGTGAAGGGAGGAAACAACACAGACCTAGAGCCAGTCCTCCTTCAGGCAGCTCAGGTACAGCTAAGACTTTCCACCTGACCGCATTTACTGCCATGTGACACTGCCTGCTGTGGCCTTGGCAGTGTAACCAACATGTGTTTCTCTCCTTTCTAAAGCAAACACTAAAAATCCACTGACCTCATCTCTCTCTTTGACAGTTCTGATGAACTTTGGGCCAAACTATTACTATAGTTTGGGCCAAACTAGAGTAATACATTGTAAAGCTGTTTTTTTCTACTTTTATTTTAAAAACAAAGCTGACTTAACTTCTCTAGGGTGAAAAAAATACCCACAGAATACAATTCCAACAGACAATGCCACAGCTCTTATTACAACCAAGTACAGTCCAGCCTAAATCTTCACTCCCTTTTTTATTTTCTTCAGTGTGTTTGCTTACTTGGGGACATATGTAAGTTTTAGGGTTTGCAGTTGATCTATAGAGCAAGTGTTACCTGAGAGCACAGTGAGAAGCACAGAACATGTGCACCACAGCAGTTTTGAGCAGTACTACCTGAGCAAAGCACAGGTGGCAAACCAACTCTGTCATACAGGTAGGTTTGGAAGAGAACAGCAACCACCAAAGTCTACATTTATTTACAAAACAAAAAAAAAAGCCACTTTTCTGTGGGGTAGATGATAATCAAATGAGTCAAGGGCCTGCCCACACTGTCCACTCTCTGAAATGAGACTCCAAAAAGGCTATGTTTATGCCACATCTCCTTACCTAGTTGTGTGATCCTAATGACAGCAAGGTCCTGTGGCATTTACAGTGCTGCGGGCAATCAAGGTCCAATATCTGGCCTTGTTGCTGCTCAGATTTCTAAGCAAGTCAGCTATGCTGACTTGCTCTAAGCCCCCCATCTGCCTGTGTCCTGCTCTGTGTGTGGGTGTGCTGTCCCCACCTGAAACTCAAACCTGGTGGGTAATAATGCTCCTACTTCCTCCAGAATCACACTGAGGATCTCTCTACAAAACCCAAACAAGCAGCAGCAAGTTGGCCTCTCTGCTGACTTTGATGGATACTTCTTGGGGAGTTCAGATGCCACTGTCACCCCCATCTCTATTTCTGTGGCAGGAATGAGAGCCTTGGTGGCTGGACAAGGTGCTGCTCATCCTCACCACTACGGAAGACCAATAGGAAAGGTCTGCAGGGTCATGACAAGGCAGGCAGAGGTGCCAAATGAACAGCAACATCAGGACCAGCATAGCCAGATGTGCTTAAAGCACATCTGAAATGTGCTAAAGTGCTGCCTAAACCCTCAAGTCACTCATTGTTCCTGGGAGAAGTCACTGTTTGTTTCTACCCCATGGCAGCAGTGAAGGTTTGAAGTTACAAAACTACCAGCAAAAGCATCAACAACATTAAGTGTCCAAGGATTGTTTATTTTTCCAGATGACTCAGTATCCCCTTCTTAGCTAAGAATTATTCCTCAGCACATTAAGATGTGTCACAAGCTAAGAAATTTCACATGATTGATTATTTAGTATGAAGCATCCTGTTAGCAACTGAGTAAACAAGGGGGATGCTTCCAGTTAGCAGGAAGGTTCAGGGTGGAGGGAAAAGAAGAATGCATCTATGGCATGAAGAACAGCATTCAAGGGCGCAAGTGTGTTCACAAAGAGTGAATCACAACTTCAGCTATTGCAACATGCCAGTTTCCTTTCCAGAAAGGAACAGCCAGCAGTCAGGGTCTGTCTCCAGGTGCTCCTCAACCAGACCCCATCCCAGTTTGATCCCTCTGAGGCTGTGAACTTGATCTCTCCTGCCCTCAGTTCCCTGCTGTGGAGTTGGTGATGACTAAAAAACTAAACTTCGAAGGGCACAGAAGCCATTTACTCTGCCATGCTTGGTGCTGCCACACGAACACTCTGAGCTGGTGCCAAAATTGAAGAGCTGCTATAAATCGATGACAGCCATCAGCCCCAGTGCCCCTGGCACTTTTCTCCGTCCCAGCACACCAGTTGCCTCACACCATGGAGCTTAAAAAGGCTCAGAGGAAGCTGCACTTAGGCACGGGGAAGGCATATGATCCAAGTTTGCTTCTGAAGGTGGCTCTCCCCAGGTCATCAGGTTTCAGTGCTCAGAGGCGTATGGGAAGAGTAATGCCATAACCTTCAAGCACAGGAAAATTTGTAGGAATTCCAAGAAGTCTGCCATTGGTACTGCCCAACTGATACAGGCAGGAGTGCATGCCACAATACCCTGGACAGGCAAAACACCACCACTTGCTTAGTACTTAGTCATTAATACACTCCTGACCAAGGATTTATCCTTAAAGGGACTTCTGGAGGTCATCTAGTCCAATCTCCTGCTCAAGCAGGATTAATTTCCAAGTTCTTTATGCTAGACAAGAGCAGTATTTAAACAGACACTATCCTAAAATGAGAGGCCTAACACAAAGGCAACTATTGATATATTGTCCACTCATAGCTGCACCAAAGCAGCAATAAAGAACCATGCAGAGGAATCTCTGGCTATTTCTACCCTGCTGCCCCTAATTTCTAGTAGTGGCTCTATCTCACAAAAATCACAGTCACAGAGACACTTTGCCCATCTCCACATATCTGTTAGAAGTTATCACAGACCTCAGACAAGAGCTCAAAGTAAGACTCAGAAAAGGGTGAGGAATTTGTTCATCAAATATTCATTAAAATTACCCTATTTCTACTTCACTGAATTACTTTTGAGCATGCAATAAACTTCTACTGCAAACACTCTTCTCAAGGGCCCTTCAGCCTTACCTCATTCAACGCAAAAGACCGACATCAAATTCCAACACTGCACAACAAAGAAACTCTTCACCACTTACAAACATCTCGAAGTTATTTACCCATTGCACCATTTTCAAGTGCTATTGCTATCACCTTCACTGGTTTTCCTTGATATTAAAGAACTAACTTATATTTACTGCAATCTTGAGCGGTTTTTGAATGGAGAAATTCTGGGAAATTTTATCCCAGCTAATAAAATTTGAAAATACAAAAAATACACGTACAGTATTTAAATCAAATGCCTGAAAACACATGAGTAGGCCACCTCAGAAAACTGATAAAAAGCAAGGACATCTGCCAGATAAGGAGGACAGTATTGCATACTCACTTTGAATGAACATCAGGGCACACAGTACAAAGAAAGGAAGCCCTGTGTCCCCCCAGCAAACACTTCCATCATCTCCCTTATGCTGGCTTTAGCACTTACGTAAATCAGTCACAGTTTTCAGATAGCTCAGTTTCTTGATCCAGCTCAACCTGAAGGCACATGAACACTGCAGCAACAGAATGGGGCACAACACAAGAGTGGGACTTCTTCCACTGCCAACCCAGACTTTCAAGGTGACAGTATCTCCAAAGAAATACCAGAAGATTTGGACAAAAAAAAGGTTCTCTTGTCATTTCAGCAAAAACAGCAGTGTGCTCCACAAGAATGGTCTGCATGTATCTACACTACTAATACAGCCATGGGAACACTGAAAAGGTCTTCATCTGAACATTCCAGATGCCACTGCAACAGCTCTAAGTTCTTACCAATGGTGTATACCCTAAACAACAGTCAAGGAACCATTCTTACCTTACCTGCATCTGAGAGTAAATGTAATTTTAAAGAGTATAGTTACCTAGCAATCCAGTATTACTCTTCTTTTCAATGACAAGTTTTGGAACTAACCCCTGCTCCCTATATTCCCAATATCTGTAATTCCATAATTATTCAGCTATTCCTTTTCCCTCTTTCTGTTAGCAACTCATCCACACAGACAGGCCCCATGGAAAAACCAATGGATGTTGCAAAGCAAATGCTGAGGCAAACTACCCAAAGCCTGCTGTCAAAGCCAAAGAAACCAGGTAAAAATATTCTTCGCTTTTATAGTAGCGACCTGATCTGCACAGTCGAACAGAGGGGACCAACATCACCTTTCTTCTTTTAAAAGATCAAAACAGACATGCTGCAGGCATCGTAAAGATTTGAACTGCATCTGTCATCCATCATTAAAACACAGGAAATAAACCCAAGACAGTACATGCAATGCAAATGCCTAAACCCCTACTCTGCCACTGCAGGTCTATTTATAGACCGTGTGCCACAGTGAGCTGCAGGAGCCAACTGTGAACTACGGGACTCAATCCCTTCACAGCTCTCCTCATAAAGGAAACAATATGATTAAGGGCTGTGTGTGTTAAAAATATACAAGTTATTCATTACCAAGACATAATTGGTTTTACATTAATGACAGACAAAAAGGCCAGGATCCACAAAGAGGAATTAAGTCTTTTTAAACTCTGTTTATGAATAGGATTAGCTATTAAACAGGATATGTACTGATCCAAGTTACCAATAGAAACTCATTACAGATACATCTGTTAACAATTTTGAAGCAAAACACACAAACTTCATTTTCCAGATCACGATCAGGAATAGCAGATAACAAGAGCTGCATGCCTTTAAAATAAAACTTACTTTTGACATTTTAAGTATCCAGAAGTCACAACTCTAAAGTACTCATGGTACTTATTGTTCTAATATCCAAACTCCTAAAGTCATCCTATACAATCATATTCACAGCACTGTACTAAAATAGGGAGGGGTTATTCCCAGTGCACCAGCAGAAAAATAACCTATGGGGAGGAGAACTATCTGTGAAGTCAAAGGAAATGAGCAATAGAGCAGTTACTGGATTATCCTCAGAAGTGCTCTCTGGTGGGTCTGTGGGGCTTGAGGTGAAGCAAAGAAAGGTCCCTCCCCTGTCTCTGCCTTTTGGGAATTACATGTGAATTCAGAGAATTGCCACACTGCTACCACATCTCAAATGTCTCTTTACTGGTTTCAGAAGTATTGAGCTTTTGAGGACAACGGTGGAAAGCCACAAGATCAGATTTGTTTCCCAGCCCCAGCCTCAGTGGCCCAGCCCCAACCAGTAAGATGCAATGAGAACCCTGACAGCAGTAACCACGCTGGGGGGAGCTGTGGCAAGGAGAACACCACAAACAAGAAGGAAGAGAAGGTGTGTAGCTGGGTCTCGACCGTGAAAAAAAGTCAGGAACAAGTGACCTAGGGTAGTTTTTCACAGAACAAAAAACGATAGTGACTCTAGGCCTTCCTGATGAAGCTACACCAGAAAAGGATGCCTAATGCTGTCAGAATTCAGGCTTAAGAGAAACGTGACCTAGAGACAAAGGCATGCTCACATCGCAAGGCAGTACAGAGCTACCTGCAGCTTTGGTGGCACAAGCCTCACTTCTCACTCAGAAATTTCCCTTAACTCCGTCTCTCACTTTCCAAACAAGGCCCTCTCAGGCAAACCTGGAGAACTCTCGAACCAGACAAGCCAACAGAGCTCAGATCTGCATCTGTGTCCCTGCTGTTAAAAAGACTGGCTCGCTCACCTGTTTTTACTACAAAGATTAAGTTATTCATGCTTTTAAGAAATATGTCATACTGCCTCTTCACCCACTTGCCTCCCCTTACTCACTGGACCTCCAAAAGAGCTTTCTGGAGAACAACCAGGAAAGCACAGACCAGTGCCCACACTTCCCGAGTTCCCATGACACACACGAGTAAATGCCACGCTTGTCAGGACACAAGAATTTCAGTCTAACTTTGCTGCGTGACTACTCATACCCACAAAAGCCTAACCCCAGAAGTGCGGCCCCACACGAATTCTGAGCAAAGAAATTCTCTGTAACACGCAGGAACTTCAGAAGAGTGTTCTGCCTCTCTCCCCGGCCCCACTGCGGAGCCACGGACTCCAGTGCAGTGGGAGCACAGCGCGCAAGCGACTCAGAGGCTCCCGCTCCCAGCTGCTTTAGCGCGGTGTCACCACCCTCTGCCGCGCTGCGGGCCACTCAAACTCGCCCCGCGCATCTTCGGGGACAGCGTTTCCCCGTCCCTCTAGAGCAGCAGCTCACGCTCAGGGCTGACATGTTCCAAGCCCTGTGCACAAAGCACCAGACGCCCTTCAAGGGACAGGCAGCCGGGCCGGGACCCGGGGGCAGGGAAGGCTCGGCCAGCCCCAGCGCCCCAGGGCCCACAGGCGAGCACGGCAACGGCACAGCCCCAGCGCCCGGGGGCTTAAAGAAGCCCGTCCGCGCCCCGAGCCGCTCGGCCGCGGGGCCGGGTGAGGGCCCGGCACCGACCCCAGGAAAAAGCCAGCACGCCGGAAGCAGGCTGGCCCGGCGGCGGGGCAAGGCCGGGGACCCGCCCTGCTGGGCGCTACGGTACCGAGCTACGCTGCACTGCGCGGCATTGCCAGCGTCGCGTCCCGTCCCGTCCCGTCCCGTCGCGTCCCGTCCCGTCCCGTCCCGTCCCGTCCCGGCGCTCCCTAGGCCCCGCCGCGCACCTCCGCGTGGAGCGCGCGGGCCCTACCGCCCAGCACAGCCCCTGTGCGCACGCGCGGCGCCGCGACCCCGCCCGCCGCCGCTGTGCAGAGCCGG
>VXAC01002073.1:697473-766819 GCA_013399225.1 Rhipidura dahli
AACGGCCTCGGCCGCCCGCCGCCCCAAGGCCTCCCGGGCCTTTTTGCTGTTCCCCGGGCGCCTGTCCTTTGCTGTCCCTCGCCTCGGCTGCTGTTGGGTAACGGGGTTTGTGCACCTCGAGGGTCGCCGGACCCCTGCCCGTGGCGTGTCCGTCTCTTCTGCGGTCGACGCTTTTGTGCGTGCTCGGGCTCGGAGAGCCGCCTGCCCGCCCCCCGTCGCTCCTGCAGGCACCTCTGTGATGGAGAGCAGCAGGGAGGCAGGAGGATGTTCCAAGGGTGGTGGGAGTAGCGAGCAGGTTTCTGATGTTACCCTGCTTCTCCTCCTCTGGAATACTTGATAAAGGGCTATCGGATATGGCTCGTGGCTGTAGCCAGGTAGCCAAGCAGTCCCTTTTTTGCTCTTGTCTCAGTCGCCAGCCCCTCCAAATCAGCAAACCATGTTTTTTTCTCCTGCCGTTGAGTGCACCCTTAATGTAGCTACCTGCTGGAGGAGGCATCACGCCAGAAATCTGCAATGTGGCTGCAGTCAGCCCGGTGTTCTCAGCTGGATGGAGAGCAGGTGTTTTGGCAATTTAAGGTTCTAGGCACCTCCCTCCCTTAGTCCTCTCGATAGCAGAAGCTAGAAACAAAAGGCCTATCAGTGTGTGTCCTCAGAGTGGCTAGTTTAGTTGTGCATAGTCCTCGAGGAGTCCCCTCTTTCCTGGATTTGTCTGTTACTGTGAAAGTGTCCTGATCCGTGGTGCGTGGTGTCATTCTCTGGAGCGAGCATACACTGATGGCCATGGGCTGTGGGGCAGGAGCATCTGATTAGCAGCGGTCACAAAGCCACTGAAGGGGTTGCATGGCTCCGGTCCCTTTTGGGTGGTGCTGCCGATGCCCCACCTGAGTGGGGACAGAGCCTTTGCAAGTGCATAGCAGGGATCAGTACCCCTCCCCTCCAAACAATCGCACTGTACAGTCCCTGGTAGCTTTTAATTCTCTTAATGCTTCTGAGGGAGCACAGAGCTGACCACTCAGCTTGTAACTGACTCCAGAAGGACTCCATTCAACCAGAAATAGCAAAGCATTACTTCTAATGACTGCAATTAGCTGGTATCTACTGAGGAAGGCTTTTTTCATCTCGAGCCTTTTAGTAGTAGGAATACGCTATCTTTATGGGGAGAGAAGTCCATTTGCAGTCTTCATCTGGATACCATAAGAGCAAAATAAACATGAAAGAGGATGCCTTTAAGGGGGTTGGAAAGAGGCTCTGTTTTGGCTCGCAAGTATGTTTTATTGCACTAAGTTTGCTCTATTTTTGTCTGTTCCTGTCTTTGGTAACCTTGGAAGGAAGTGAAGCTACTGTATTTTCTGAGGGTGTCAGTTTTCATGTCAAGAAGGCATCACCACGAGCCTTTGCAATGCTCCGTTTTCTTGCCCTTTGACCAGAGAACAGTGCAACTATCCTGAATTGTTCTGAGTTGAGCCAAGAAAAGAGAAATCCTGAGTGTGCTTTTCTTCTAGTTTGCTTGGGGGTTTAATTTTTTTTTCTGGGCTTAAAATATGCTTGGTTATATTTTTCAGCTTTCTGCAGTAATAAAGCAGGCTAGGAACTTGCTTGGAGGGGTTTATATATTGTTTATATGGGGGAAAGAAAATCTTCGTGAAATCTCTTTATTCTGGGAACTAGAACTTCCAGAAAATCCCGAGTAGCCAGAGGTTTGCAATAAAAGCCTGAGAGGTGGCAGTGCCCAGGCCCTGGTTTTTGTCTGTTGCTAATTATGCTTTGCGTGACCTTCCGGTCACTGGGAGCCCTGCAGCATCCTGCCGGCAGCTCCTCTGCCACCCCTCCCATCCACACCGAGGTGTAACCCCAGCCTGCATCCTTTCTGTGAGCGCCCCATCGCCGTCCTGGTGGCCAGGGTGAGGCTGTATGCTGAAGATCCAAGGACTGCAAGGCAGCACCTCCTGCTCCCACTAAAGACAGTCAGGACCTGTGTCGTCTGACGTGAAGCCTGCGCAGCCGTGTGGTGCTTGGGGAGGGAGGAGGCACTGGGTGTAGGATACTCCGAGTGCGCTGCTAATTGCAGACAGCGCTGGTTATGGATCCTGTGGCTGCTTTGCATATCAAAGCATCTGAGAGCTGTGCCGTGGGTAGGGATGGGCAAGGATGATAAGGCTTGCTGGAGGTTGGGGCCGGTTCTTCCCCGGGGCTTTTTGTGGTGCACAGATGAGACAAGATGATGGGAATGTTTGGAAAATGGAGTTTGTCTCCATGTCCTTGAATGACAGGACCGTAAAGGCTTTTTTAATCTAGCAGCTGCTTTCCGGAGGGTGGGAATCAAGCAATTCTGGGTGACGGTCTCTCAGGCTGCTCCTTCCCTGCATCCTCCTGCCACCAAGAGCTTTCTGGATAGCTCACAGTGTTGACCCCTGCAGATGTCTCGTCCCTCACCCCCTCAACCCCACCCAATCTGGCAGCTCCTGCAGAAAATGACCAGTGTGCCAGCCCCTGCTGTTCTCCATGCTGCCTCTCACACAAGGAGGCAGAGGCCCTGCTTGGAGCCTCAAAGCAAAGGGGTAGATTTCCTACTGCATGAACTGGCTCTGCAGGGTCTCAGCTCTTTCCGGATGTCTCAGGAGGTGTTGGGGAGGGGGGACAGGGAATGGCGGAGCCTTGAATGGGCCATGGACCCTAAGATACAGAATGAGTCGGAGGGAGGTTTGGTTATGTCTGATCTCAGCACAGCTGTCTCTTCTTCCTCCTGGCTGTGGAAATGAACCTGGGGAGCTTCGAGCTTGCTTGCAGGCTGAACTGGAAACTAAAATGCAGGTTTCCAGAGAGGGAGAGAGGTGGGAGTCCCTGTGTCCCTCTGGCACTTTGATCTTAGCAAGTGTGTTGCTGGTCCTGATGCTCTAGCTCCAGAGGACTCCACCATGGGACAGCTGGCCTGTCTGAAGGTAGTTCTGTGCTCATTGTAGGAGTGCCTGCTGCCAGGAACTGCAGTCCTCGGCCTCTTTCTTGTGCCCTGTACAGCTCAGGCTCTCGCTGGGAAGAACTCCTCACCTTCCTATCCATAAGTTGATGTGTGCAGTACCCGCCTTGAGGGTGGCCTTCTCAGGAGGCACCTCTCTGCCTGCAGCCTTCATCTGTCAGAAGCATTGTGGCTTGTCCAGGGTAGTGAGTTGGGGGCAGGCTTGATGCATCCTAGAAAGCTGGTTAAAAGAAGAAAAATAAAAATCAAGGAATGAGAAAGAAATGCATATGTATGTACGCATTCTGCAACAGAGGGAGAGTGATATTCATGTTGTCACTGCCAAGCTTGTAGAGCAGAGGCTTGCGGTATAAAATGGCTTTTCCCTGAGCCTGCAGGCCTGTGGTTGGCACTGCCTTCTCATTTCATGTCCTTCCAGCATGGAGCTGGGTGCCTGCCCTCTGCTCCAAATACAGATTAGCTGCAGGAAGCCTGAGGCTGGCCTGCTATGAGAGATGCAGAACCCTTTCCTCCGTGTTTCTCTGCACAACGCTCACTGCCCTTTACAGGGTTATGTTTGCATGCTCCCTATGTGTTCCTTGCACATGATTGCTAAGCGGTCCTGGAAAGGCTTCTGTTCTCCCCATGGCTTCTGCACATTGAAATTGCCTGCCTGCCGTTCTCCTGTTTTCACCTCCCTTCCTACACTGCTTCATAAAACCAGGTTGGGGGATGGAAACAGTTTCCCAGTATCCCAATGCTCTTGTCAGGCCAAACTCTTGGAGTGGCTACACAGTTTCTATGGGCAAGATAAGCATCCTGCTGGCATAGCCTACTGCATCTGAGCAAGGTCTCCTGTTCTTGATGTGCTTTGGTCTAACTGTTGATGGCAGCAGCCTCTGCCCACATGGTTATTGTGCTGGGAAGAGAAACAGGTCTTCTTTTATGCATGCCGTTTTTCCCCAGAGAAATTGGCTGTTGCTAGTACAGGTCTGACTTAAAGCAAGGTTTTGAAGATTCCCATTTCTTTTGGCTGGTTTCTTGGTTCTCTTGTCGGTTTCTGGTTTGTACTGTTGCATTAAAGAAATGGCTGGATCTCTTAAAGGACTGTGTATTAGAAAGGTGACACGTTGCATCAGCACAAGAGGAAGCAGTCACAGGCAGGATTCATGCTGCCTGTTTACAATGTGTTCTGCTGTTGCTTTTCTGAACCACTACAGCCGTGCTACCTCTGAGCAGCAAGCTGGAAAACCTCCTTGCCTTTCTCTGTTTGGAAGAGTGGCTGCTGCAGACCTGTCCTGTGCATCTGTTCCCTCTCAATCCCTGGAAGGACTGTATGCTCCCCAAGCTACTCATATCCCTTCCTTGGCTGTGCTCATTGCCTCTGCACCCCTGTAATTTTTTTGTGCAGAGTAGTTGCTTGCTTTGACACTCCCTTCCCAAGCAATATTCTCTCAGGTTTCTGTGCAGGTCCCTGTTCCCAGCTTAGTGCAAAGCATCACTCTAGCACACAGCTAGCTGCCACCAGTGTTGTGACCTCTGTTGCCATGTGGTGTTCCCTGTGTGGAGCTATTGTGCTTTCTCCTGTTGACCTGCATGGAAGAACTCTTCTGATGGGCTTCCTTAAATCATCTGCCTGTCTCCTGATAATGTTGCTGACATGGGTTGGGGGAGAGTGCTATTCTTACAAGTGCAATATTTCACTTGAGTGCATTCAGTGGGAGAGTTGTGCGCTGGCCTGGCCCTGCTTTTTCCAATTAAACAATGGTCTTTAGTAGACTTTGTTTCAGGTCCCTTCCAAGTTAGAGACAATCTTGGCATGATCTTATACTTAGAGGAAACTTAGATGGCAGCAGGCCTTGTCTTCTGCTTGAAATAATTGTCACATCTGATGTTTTGTGCTGGAGGGCAGAGAGCACCTGGCAATGACACAGACTGGGGAGGGTCTATGAAGATGGCCTCAGGATACTTGTGCTCTTGAGACAAAATTTAGTGCCTTTGGGTCCCAAGGAAGATCTTAAAAGGGATTAATCCTTCATCTTGCTATACTTATGGTCTACATTCTCTTTATGTGAAGGCACTGAATTTTGGAGGCTCTCAGGTGATGCTGGTAAAGCTGACATCTTGAGGATGTCTGCATACACAAGTGGATGGTTTGGTTTTCCTGGGCTCTAACTCCATACTTGAGGCATAGACCTGAAAATGAATTATTGTTCTGTGTCCACTGAGCTGCGGTCACTGCCCAAGGACTTGCTATTACTCACAACACAGAAAAGGCAGCTTGAGTTGGCATTAGTCACAAAGTTATAAATCTGGGAGGAAGGAACTGGGTTTGTGGTGGATGTGGAACTTGGTATGAACTCCTGGCTAGGGCAGAAGGAGCTGATGCAGCTGTTGGATAGAAGGACTTAGCTCCCGCAGGCATGGAAAAGAGGAACAAATAAAATGTGACAGTAAGAACTCTGTCTTCACCTTGCAAAGAAGATCAAGAGTGATGAGTTAATTTTAAAAAGCAAATCCAAGCACCAATCAGAATCAGGTGACAAGACTATTTTGGTAAATTAGATGTACCCATATGTGCAAAGCCTAATGAAATTTCCTGAAAGTACTTACAGACTAAGGCAACTTTTTCAATGGTGAGGAGCCACCAGAGAAAATATCTGATGAAGGGACCTTCCGAGATTTGATCCCTTGAAATAGAGGGAAAGAGAATGGGACTAGACCCAGCCTGTCTAAATAAGTTAGAATAAACCATTAATGTTTATTTTGTATGGTAGGTCAGAGAATATGCCGGTTAAAAATCACCAGCATCCACTTGTCTGGAACGCTGTGCATCAAGTTGGTCAACACCCCTGCCTTAGAGGATGGGCTGCCTCGTAGCTGAGCGGGGGCGACAGATGTAATAGGTCCTAAGTTGGCCCGTGTCAGTGACGTAGGTGTGAGCCTTCTAAACAAATGAGGAAGGGGTAGGTGATCAGAAACATGCCCCGTGTGGACTCTCAACTAATGGGAAAGCTGTTTTCAAAAGGGTTTCTGTCTGGTAAGGAGATCCTAGCTAGGCAGGCAGGAGAAGATGTTGGTATTGCCAGAGTTTGGGGGTAGGATTAGTGCTCTTCTAGGGAGCTGAAAAGCACAAAGAAAGCCTGGTGCCAGGCTGCGTAAGGAATGACACCTCAAAGGTGCAGGAAGCAATTAGTGCTCTGCAAAGCCTTGTGCCAGACTGTGTGAGGAGTGACACCTCTAAGGTGCAGGAAGCAATTAGTGCTCTCCTCAGCAGAGATGAGGTGTTGCTGAAGGGCCAGGCTCAGATACAGATGCAACTCTTGAAGAAGGATGTGTGCAAACAAGAGACTATCCAGCAAAGCAATAGAAATTAAAGTCTTTAGAAATAGGGTGTGGGAGGAACCATGAAAAGAACTCTGAGAAAGGCTGTGCATGTAACCTGAGTAAGAAAAGGTGGAAGAGGGAAGTTCATGGTCTTTAAGAATGTACAGCAATGTACTTTTTTAGAAGACTGTTGTCATGAAGATGGGGCAGGAAGTCACTTTACCTGTAATTAGGGAGTTCAGACTTTATCATTCCCTGTGATATCAGTTGGGATGGTGTAGCAGAAATGGAGGCTATCTTGAAGGGCTTTTTGGGGGGTTAGGGTGTATATGTTAGTTTTGGAAGAAATTAACTAAAAGTCTGTAGATCTGGATGACTTGCAACTGTCTGTGCCTCAAGTAAAGAATCTTGACAGATGACATGTTAAGGCCCCTTCAAGCCTGGCAGTTGTAGGAAACATTTTACACTTGGAAGGGCATCAATGAGTAGCCCTAAGAATGAAACTCTACTGCTGTAGATGATGCCAAGGAGATTGATACTAAAATATATTGTCTAAATCCAGTGTCGGTGCTCAGAAAAGGCTGCTGAAAAATTGAATAGAATGCAGAAAAGTTAGTTTAGTCTGAGCCCTGAAGAGATAGATTTGTGGTGAGAAACATAAGGAGATCAATCAGGTAACTAATCAAGGAAAAGGTGAAGGTGAGACTTGATTACCCTGTATAAGCATAACATATCTTAGAACTGTGTATCATTAACTTGGTAGAGTAGAATGCCAGGCTATGGAGAGTGGCAAAAAAACCTGTGGTGAGATGCTGGGACTGCACCTTCAGAGCCATGCAGCCATCTCTGCCTTCTCTTGTACATAAGGAGGTCTTTGCCTGTTACTTTTTCAGTGCACCTGTGTTATCTGGGTTTCTTGTTCCCCTTGCTTCTTGCTCTTTAGTATCTAAGGCCTTTTGTTGAGACTCCTCTACCATATGAGGAGACAGCTCCAGTAAAAAAAAGCACTCACCTGGCCCCAGCTTATGTAGGGTGATGCCCTGACAAACCTACACCCATTCTCTGTGCATGTGCCTCTGGAATTGTTCCCTGTGTCTCCTTGTCCCATCCTGTCTTCAGCCTCTGAATGATTTATAGCATCTCTTCTCCTGTGGTGCCCAACTACTTAACCAAACAGGTACCTCAGAGCAGCCAGCACCTAACACCTCTCCAAACTCAGCACCCTAGCCAGTGAAAATGATGAATGAAACCACCTTGCCTCTGGTTCCTGCCAGTCTGCAATGCAGTGCTTTGTCACTTTAAACTACTGGTTTATTTAGGGTCATTATGCCTGTTTTCAGTCCATGAAGTGATGCTTCTTCCTTAGTCCAGTGAACAAACCTCAGAAGGGAGACTGAGTGAGATACCGCAGTGGATGGTTCACTAAAATCTTGCTACATCCACAATTTCCCTTTCACCCACTAACGCTGTAATGCTGTTAAAAATAAAAATGATCCAGTGTGCCTGACAGGATGTATCCCTTGTAAATCTCTGCTGCATAGTGCTCCTGGAATCTCATGCTCTCTGTCTTCTTATTTTATTACCACCTGGGGTAGGAAGGGAATTTCAAAGCTGGTAGATAGCTCCTGACTATGGTTTCAAGTTGGGGAAAGCAAATGCTTTGCTGTACTTTCAGCAAAAAGGGGAGGAAACCCCCAGCATTTCAGTTCTTTATTTTGTTTTCTTTAAAGTTTTGTTCCATTTGATGAGAGCACAGGGTTTTTAGGGAATAATGCCGGTAAGCCTTTGTGTTTTCATCTGGGGAGTTGAGTGCTACAGGGTGGAACAGCCAAAATTGCTCCAGGAGAGTCTTGTAGGAGTAGGAGCCATAGGTCAGCTTCCCTCTGGTGGGTATGGAGTGAGGGACAGACCTTTGCAAATCAAAGGTTTAAAACCATGTTATGGTGGCAGTATTTGAGCACGGTCTGGGCCATATCTCTTTGGCTGCATTAGATGTCTCCTCCAAAACACCTGCAGCTTCTGGCCTGTTTGATGTGTAGGACTGCCTGTTTTGATTGCTCTGCTGATGCATTATTTTAGCAAAAAATGCTCCTGCTTTTAAAGTCTGGTTTTATTCCACCATCTGAAAACACTGAGAAGCAGTTTTGCCAGTATAACTGCACCTCCAGCAGCAGACTTTTGCCTGTGGAGACATGTTGATTGCTTGGGTCTTTGCCTCTGTGTCTGACACAGCTGTGCTTGCAGATATCTTTGGGGGTGGCTGGGTGTGAAAGATCAAATAGAATTTCTAGATGGAGCTTGCAAATCTGGGGAAGAGAAGAGATGGGGCAATCCAAGTAGAGGAGGTGGGAAGTTTTGTTGAGCCTCCTTTCAGAATACATGGGAGTGGACGTAAGTGTCTTTTCAGTCTGGTAAATAGAGAACAAAGCAGTTTTTGGCCAGTGTAGGCAGAGGTGGCTTTGCTATTCGAACAGCTACACGTATATTCTGTCTTGTGTTTGCACTACATTTCTTGGAGCAAAAAAGGAATTTTTGAACCTGTTTGGTGTAGGTACACTCAAACCCTTCCAAGCAGTGGTACAGGTAGAGCTACTTGTTGTGGCTGAATAGGTGTGTGGGCTGGAAACTCCCAGCCTAGTCCTGAAAAGCTACTGCAGGGTGGTGAGCCTATCTGGCCTGGGGCGAAGATACCCACCTGCTCTTCCCTCTGTTCTCCTATCTTCCCTTTGTTTGTTTCCATCCTGTCAGTCATCCTAATCATCCTCTAATTGCCTCGCAGCCCACTCCAGCATTTTAGAGCATCCTTTGACTCCAAACAAACATTTCTGATTGTGAAACCCGCCCTTTCTACCAGCTCCTCCTTTCTGAGCTGGCTCTGGAGATTCCAAGAGCTCGGGGGCAACACCCTCTCCTCCTATCCCAGCGCCAGGGCTTGGCTGCCTTGTTATTCCTGCTCTGCCTTCCCACTTAGACAGGTGTACATTTTCATACCCTTTTTGCCTGCAGGAGTCTTGTGCCAAGTAGATTTCAGGATCAAGGAGGGTTTGAGACTCAAATGTGGCTGGAGAGTGGTGGTTTGATGTTGGGATTTTAATTTCTTGGGTTCTGTTGTTTTGGGCTTTTTATCTGCCCGTACTTCCTAAAGTGTGTGTGTTGGGGATGGTGGGATATGAACAGCTGTCCCATCACTTGGTAAGTGAGGAGGCAAAAAAAGGTCCAGGAGAAAGACCTGCTGGTACATGCTGCTGCCTGCAGTACTGAGGGAGGAATCTCCCATTCTTTCCCGTATTGTGGTACCAAAGCAAATACCAGAGGGAGTAGTCAAGATGTGGTTTCCTCTCTCCTAATCTGGTGACTGTAAATGCCAGGGGAAAAGAAAAATGGTCAGGCATATGTGCTGTCCCTGTTGACATCACTCACAGGGCAGGGGACTGGCCTTGCCCTGACATAAACTTGAACCCTACTTCTCCAGGAAGGAAAGAATGAATGGAGAAAATGTGACAGTGGAGACAGGTGGCAGATAGCAGGAGGAGACACTTAATAGCTGCATGAGGTGTAGAATGAAGAGCCCATGGATATGGAGGGGCAGCTGGGGACACTGAGCAGAGCAGCCTCACTCCACCCAAAGGTGGATGTTGCCTGCAGAGAGGAGAGGCTGTGCCAGGATTGGCACGTGGTCCCATGACTGAAACTAAAGGTGGATGGGGAATGTTTTATTCCATCTTTCTCAGTTTTTGTGTTAAACTTGCAGCTTGGTGCCACTGCATCCTCCCTGGAGGACAGGGAGCACACTTAGTCTTGGAGAGCATAAACACTGACCGTAGATGGATAATTAAACTAGAGGTGGCAAAACTTTGTAAGGTGCACTGCTGCCCACCTGGGCATCTCCCTGGCTGCTTGGAGCTGACCAAGCTGGCAGGGGCAGCGCGAAGCTTTTGTTCTTGCACTTACTCTGTCAAGCAGCTGGGAAACATCCAGAAACATCTTTGATTTTAATCCTGTGTCTAGTTACAAGGCAGGTGTTGCTCATGCAGGAGAGGGGTAAATTCATAAGGAACAGCAGGACAGTGACAGCCCCCTGTTTTTTTTCCTGGACCTTAACAGTGGGAGCAGAGATCCGTCGCCCCTTCACTCCTAGTAACTCAGCAGGGATTTCAGCTAACTGTAGGTGAGAGTGCAGGCAGCAACAAATACTTGTGTGCTGCTAGTGTGTATCACCTGGAAAGTAGATTGTCTTTCCAGTGCCTGGAAATTAGCTGTGTTATCTCCTTAGGAGGAATTGTATGTGATTCTGATGAACAGAGGCATGGGGCATATCAGCAGCTTGCCTGTGGTCATGCAGCTGTTCAGGGTGGGATGCAGAGCACAGCCAGGTTCTCCTGTGGATCCATGCTGCTTCACTGCTACTCTCTAAAGCAGAGTGTTAACACCTCACCCTGTGTCTCAGTGTGGTGGGGATGCCAGAGGCAGGCTGGGTGCGTGGTCGGGAGCAGTGGGCAATGAGTCAGTGCTGGGGGCCAGTGAATCAGTGCTGGGAGGAGTGGGTGGGCAGGGGTGGGGATGGCTGAGAGCTGCCACATGGACATGTGGGAAGCTGGCAGAGAGTGAGGACCCAGCAGCAGGTACTGGGGTGAACCAGGAGGATGAAGGGAGCAAAGGATCACCCTAGACACAGACAGAGTTGCTGGTGCCTTCACCTCTGGCAGTACATGGGAGTGCAGAAGCCTGCACCCCTGTTGAGCCATGCTGAAGGGATGGTACACAAGGGTGAGCTGAGTGGATGGCTTATAGCCAAAACTTGCTATGCAGTTGTCTAGCAGTTCCTGGACCCTGTGTGTGAGAGTGTCCTGTGCTCCAGTCATGCCCCTAGACTCCAAGACTTGGCTGAACACGTACTAGAAGTCAGCTGAGGCTTTCTGGTAAAGCCTCTGGCACCAACCCTCCCTTGCCTGTTAGAAAAGGTTAAAAACTCAGAAATTGATCCAGCCCTGTAATGTACATATGCATTCTAGTCAGCCCATTTGGGGCTGGTAAGTGCAGTGGCATAGGAGACAAATCTGGGGAAGGGAGCCAGGAGGCCCATTATGAGTTTGGTAGGGTGGAAGAGGTGTTGGCTATTTGAGAGCAGGAAAGCAATATCTTTCTCAAAGATGGAGAGGAAAATGTGAGGCTCTGAAAATTAGCCTGGCATCTGCAGATGGCTGGATGCAGCTGGGAGGGAAAAATGCAGTGGTAGCTCTAGAAAGAGCCTGGGACAGGCACTAATTGTTTAGCTTGGAGGGGCTTCAATAATCTGATCTGCCACCTTATGGGTGTGCAGTTCAGTAACATCGCATGGGGTCTGTTTGCAGCCATCCAGGATGGGATACAGCTTGACACCTGAGAAAGTCTGTAAAATTCAAGGAGCCCTAGGAGGCACTCATTTGTTGCCTTCTGTTCTTCAGGAGCATATTCTTGGACAGTTCCTAGTGTGAGATTGTGCCCTGGGGAGTTGGGGCTGTAATCCCTTTCCTTCCCCTACCCCATTTTGAGATCCACAGCAAACTTTGTAGTGCTCATCTCTGCCCACAACTGAAGACTAGTGTCACTAGTGCCTCAGCAGTCAGATATCCTTGCAAATCTTCTCAGAGCAAATAGAGTAACAGAGGGATCATCCAGAGTGGAGGTTGGGCAAGAGTGAGCATTGGGTGATGCTGCCCCACCCGTGTGCTGGAGGACACTGGCTGGAGGGGTCATGGTTCCCCTGGAGATGGGCACTGCCTGAAGAGGCCCTGTCAAAGCACTGTAGCAACCAGCAGTACTTTATTGAGCTGCTGGAAGAGGGTCCCAGGAACTGTCAGGAGGTTTTCAGAGCCTTCATGTTAAATTGGTGCTTCAACACCTGCTGGCACTTGGTGCTTCCTAAGCCTTGAGCAGCCTGCAAGGGGATGCTGGCACACTCCTTTGTGCAGATCTGATCTCACACTTTCACAGGAGAATGTTCCCTGAGCTTAAGGGTCTGATGTGAAAAAATAAGTGTGCCCTTGAGTCTCCTTGCATTGGTGAGGGAGCTGCATGTGATTAGCCAATGCTGCAGCACCCATTCCTAAGTAACCCTCCCACGATCCCCTCATCTTCCCATGACAGAAGAAAGTTCCCTTGCTCATACTTCTTTGACTCATCTCATCCTCCACTTCCAACAGGAGCGTGTTTGGTGTTAGTAAACATCACGTTATAAATAGGCAACTGATGCTATATTGAGAGTTCTCTGTGGTGAGCACAGGCTTAGTGGGACCTGGGCTGTGAGTTCAGCTCAGGCATGCAGGGCCATTGGTTACCCCTCATCAAGGGGCAGCTGTGGGTATGGCTGAGGGGATGCTTCCTGTGCTCCAGCTTTGTTTACCTGGCCCTGAGAAGCTATCCAGAGCCTCCCACCCCCCTACCAGCCCCGCTGGGCTTCTCACTGCAAGGATGTTAAGCTGCTGGAGCATGTCCAGAAAAGGGCAGTGGAACTGGTGAAGGATCCAGAGCACAAATCTAATTCAGAGTGGCTGAGGGAGCTGGGAGTGTTTAACCTGGAGAAAAGCAGGCTAAGGGGGGAACACATGAACCTACCTGAAAGGAGGTTGTAGCCAGATGGGGGTCAGTGTCTTCTTCCAAGTAACAAGTGATAGGACTTAGGGACATGTCTTTAAATTGCAGTTTAGAGGAAGTTTAGGTTAGTTTCTTCACTGAAAGAGTGGTCAGGCATTGGAACAAGATGTCCAGAGTTATGGTGGGATTCCCATCCCTGGAAGCATTCAAAAAACATGTGCATGTGGCCCCTGGGTCACATGATTTAATGGTGAACACACCAGTATTGGGTAACAGTTGTACTTAATGATCTCAGAGGTCTTTCCCAACCTTAATGATTCTGTGAATCTGTGATGTGTAGATTGGTATTAGAGAGGAGACTTGAAAGCAGGTAGGATTCAGGAGAAAGGAGTAAGATGCAAGCAGCTATGTTGGGCTACACTTAGCCCCAAGGGTCTGCAGGTGTTTCACGTAGGGACTAAAGTACTGCTGACAGCAGAGGAATAAACCTTGAAGCTTGGTAGCTGTCAGCTTCCTCCTGTTGAGATGGTCCCTGACTCAGGAGAAGGTGTATAGCCAGCATCTGTGTGACTCTCTTAAGATGAGCAGGTAACTGCCCTGGGATGCTTTGCAGTGCCCACTGGATTGCCACATAGAAGGCACCAAGCAAGGGATCTCTGATTGCTGAGGAGTCACACATATACATCCCTCCCTGTGCCTGTGCCACTTGGAGAGGAAGTGTTGACCCTAAAACACTGCTGAGGCTGCACATTTCTGATGAGCTGCAGTAAATGAGTCACACACACACACCCAGTGTGAGTGCATGAGATGGAGCCCAGCAGACATGCATGTGGCAGAGTTGATCCCAGAGCTCCCAGTGTTGAGTCTGACAGGACATGTCCCTGCCACCAGAGCTGGCAGGCAGTCTTTAGCAGCCATGCCTGGTGGCTGGCACCACAGCCTTAGTGGACAGCCAATTTCCACGTGTGGGGATTCTTGAAGACTTTGACTGGGATGCCAGTCGAGTGTCATAAGCAGAGGGCAGGTTGCCAGTTGTGTAATTCCAGCCTTCTCGCTTACAGAGCTGTGGCAAAATTACTGTAGCAAGTCTTGGGCATGAACAGGTGGGCAGGGCAGCAGCAGCAGCAGGGCTAGCCACCCAGGACAGGAGGCTGGAGGACTTGCTGCTCTCCTGCATCCCTATGTTTTCCCATTTCAGGCCCTGGAGGACTAAGTGTGGCTGCCAGGTTTGCTCTGGGGGCAGCTGGGCACTGTCCCCTTTGGAGGCTGGCCTGGGATGTACATTCCCAGCCTCAGCAGTGTAGGGAGGAGATGTGATGTACCCCCAGCAGAAGGCTGTGATTCAAGGAGGAGCTGTAAGTTGGCATACCTGGATGATCTTGGGCAGGGGACAGCTGACTTTGCAGCCTTCCCCCATATTAAATGTGAGGATGACTGGGGGAAGGAGCAGCAGGCTTCCCTGGGAGCTCTAGGGAGGGTGGTGGTGGTGGATTGAGAAGTGCAAACTGAATCTGAAAGCTCTCCAGTTTGGGGGGAGGAGGCTTCACTCAGTCTGCTGCTCAAAAAACCACTGTTGTCTGGCCTTACTCTGCGTTGTCCAGATTGTGTTTTAAGCCATGTAAATCTAATGCTGCCTAGGACTTTCCTGGGCTTGCTCCTCAGAGCTGATTGGGGTGTGTTGGAAGAGCCAGGCAGGAGGCATCCCACAACAGCCTGACTGACATGGGAAATGAGGCAGTGTGGCTATACTTTATTCATTGATAAAATGCAAAATGAACTGTTAGAGACTCCTGCCTCATTTGTAGTGTGTAGCAAATGTCTTTCCGTGCCATAATCTGAAAAACAAATGGTAGGAAACCTCTGCACCAGCATGCATTAATGGAGTTAGTATCTGCCCTTGGTATTTGTAGGTTGCCTGCTCCAGTAAGAGTGCAGGAGATTCTAGATCATACAGCTGCTTGGGATTACTCTGAGGGAACTTGAGTGCTTTAGTGCAGAAAACCTTTTCAAAATACCCTGTAACATCAGTGGAGGTGACAAAGGTTGTGTTGATTGTGTGTTTGTGTTTGCCAAGAGCCAGGCAATCCCTGATGCTGATGATCCTTAGCAAGTCTGGTAACAAGGTTCGGGTGTTTCTCACTATGTAAAAATGGCACAACTAGGATGTTTTAATGTTTGTTGATATAAACGGGAAAAATGAAGTTCACCTTGTAACAGCTGACACTTACTAAAATACTATGTTTTTTAAATTTTAAAAAAAAAAATTAAAAATCAAACCAAACAAACCTTACTTCCCCTCCCTCTATGGACAGTTTGGGCACCATGGGAGGCAGCTGTGCCGGAAGGAAATGGGAAGTGAGAGGACAAGGTAGGATGACAGAGTACTGGGATATATATATATATATATATATATATATATATTAGGCCACAATGTGACTGAAAGAGAACTCTTTGGCCTCTCAGGCTATGAGTGCAAGGGATTTGTGCTGCAGAGCAAGGAGGCTGCAGTACTACTCTCCCTCTGGCTCTAGCTGTATCTATGCTTGGGGTGTTCAGGCACAATACATTTAGAAAGATGCTGACCACACAGAGAGACATCAGCTCTGGAAACAGTCACACTGGAAAGGTGGACTTGGGAAAATGACAGGTGTACAGACTTTAGCTTGAGGAAAGTGGAAGCATGTAAGAGATGTCTTCTGTTAGCAAGGGATCTTCAGTCCCCTTGCTGAGAAAAGAGAGCGGTATTTTTGAAGAATCAGTGAGAAGCAAAAATAATGACATTTAGAAGCAGTATCAGGCGAAATGGCATGCCTTTCAAGCCTGCCAAAACCATTTTCCCAGGAAGAGAAGAAAGCTTTCTGGTCTACGATCATTTATTTAACTGGTTGCTATGAAGTATACTGCAGGAACCTATTTCTCATCATTAAAGAAAAATTTTAATTCAGCTTCTTAGTCTTTGCTGCCCCTACCCTGAGGTACCCAACTGGGGCTAGGTTGGTAACTGCTGCAAATAGCCAGAGTCCAGAGAATGGTCTTGGAAAACATCTGGTGCTTGAAGCAGAGCACAGTGCTCAAGTCTGTCCCTTTTTGGGTAAACACTTTAATTTAGCCATGTATGATGACTTCAGTAAAAGTGTTTCAAGATAAGTATGTGCTTTTGAGCTTGTCTGAGCAGGGGTCATTTCTTTTGCGCGAAGATCCTTGAAGAAATATCTTAACGAGCATTATCCTGTACAGTTGCCAAAGAGTTGCATTAGGAGAAATACGAAGCAGTAATCCCATCTGGGTTATTAATTAGTAATTTATCTCAGAATGCCTTAGTCTAATAATTGGGGTTTTTTTCTTCTGCCCCTGTGATGTGTTTGGGAAGGCAAGGCAAACTTCGTGCCTATAAAGAAAATGCCTCAGCCACTGCTTTTGGATGGTTTCTTTTCATGCAGTACATGTGGTGTGTTGTCCCTATTCAGAAATGAGGTATGGAGCAGCATGTTCACCCCTGTGAGCCAGCAAAGAACAGGATTTTTGTCTCTAGGTACCCTGATTCTTTGGGGTCCACTGGCTCCTTTTTATTTGGGTGACGGCCCCTCTTACCCCCTCTGTGGTGCTGCATTTCACATCAGTCCAGCCACCCAGATGCTCCTTCCATAAAAGGTGAACAGCCAGGAATGTGATTTCTTTGTGGAAACCCTATGATGTGCTTTAGTGCATCCTGCCATAGTTGTGCTGTGTGCTGGTAACTGTGTCCAGCAGAGGGTTAGGGTTGTACAGAGTGACCATCAAGCTTTAAGACTTCACACATGGATGGAGACAGGAGGTCAGAGATGGGTGTCACCTCAGGTTTGGGGCACCTGGACCCATCACACTGTTTTCTTTTGACATTAGAAGTCATCTGTGGAAGCACAGAGATTGAAAGGCTTTAGGAGGGAAAGGGTGTTTCAGGAAATATGGCCAGAATAGGGATTGAGGTGGAATGGCTTAGCAGGGCAGCAGATGTGGTGGGATGGGTATAGCACAGCTCTTCTGGGCACGTCTCTTTCAGGGCTACTTCTACAACTGCCATCACGCTGTTCACCACTGATTTGCACTCTTTTTAGGGCAGTGCTTTCCATGGAAAGCACCCTCCAGGTGTGCAAGCTGCCTTACAGCAGCTCCAGGCTATGATGCTTAGCTGCTGCTGGGTGTGCTCCAAACTCAAGCCCATGGAACACACCCATGTCTGTTTTCCTTTCAGTGCCACAGCCTGGAGCAGCAGAGCCAAGGAAATGCTGTGACCACCTGGTTGGCACACCTGAGGGGGCTGTCAGGTGTCTGATCTTAGTTCTTCTCTGTAATGCTGGTCTGCCTGGGCTGGAGGACCATTCCTGCCTTCACCTCCAGCAGCCCTTAGCGCAGTTTTTGGTGTGCTCCACATTGGTTTTTGAGGTGACTTCCAAGCCATTTCCTTGATCTCAAGTTAGGGTTTTGGTGGTTTTAGTAGACATGAACACCCTGGCTTGAGCTAGGGCTGAGGGCAAGAGGAACCCCAGTTACTAAACCACAGTCTTTAGTGGACTCTCACAGGCTTTATTTGCTTGTGTGGAGCTGTGCTCCATGGATACACAGTGACTCTGATCTACTTCATCCAGTTAAAATACTTTCTTTGTTTGCCCTAACATTGAGATAGAGCCTGGATGACATGAGGCTCACACTGCTGCGTCTTACCAAAAATTCAGTGCTCTCCTCCAAGCCCAAGCAGCCACTTTATCTCGCACACCTTTATCAGTGGGTCTGGGAGCCAGGCTGCTTACCTTGAAGTACCACTTGAGTGTTCCTTAGTTTCTACTGGATCTCAGTGCCCAGCGCCCAACTGGCGCTTTGTTCCCTGTGTTCCCAAGCCAGACCCAGCTCCTCTTGCCAAGCCCAATGGGGTGGAGTGAAATCATTGAAAGGAAGAGCCCAATCAGCATCTCTCAAGTGCTACTGGCTGGCTGAGAGCCCAGCCTCCCCAGACTGGCACATGCCAGTGACTCCTGCTTGTGGACCCCAGCCCCAGCAAGCCCCAGTTAAAAGCAGGCAGAGCTGCCCTGCAAAGTCAAGAGGAGGTAGGTGTTCAACCCTCATTTTTCCATCAGGTAAAGGTTATTGGGCACCTGTCTCCAGATTAGAGCTCTCTGGCAGCATCAGAGCAAATATCATGTAGAAGACAAATTGGGACATCTCTGGGTCCTGATGTGCTAAGTGAGGTCCAACAGATATCTCGTGTGTCGGAGCAAGGACGGTCTCCATGTTCTGTTTAATGTCCCTCTGCCTCTGCTGTGACCTTTGTTATTTATTCAGGGCCCAGCAGGAGCTCAAAATTGGTTTCTCATAACATCTGTGTCTTACTGGAGTTCAGGAGCTGCTGGGACAGAGTGCATAAGGGGAGCCATGTGCTGTAGGGCCTCAAGGTTTTTCCTGTGGCACAGTTGTTCTAGTTTGGACATGTTTGTGGCCAAGGTTGCCCCACTGCACTTGGTTGTACTGGGTGCCACACCTGTGTGTAGTGCCCTGGTGCCATGAGTTGGGCTGTGCTGCTGTTGCTGGAACTCTGGCTGTTGAGATTTCCCCAGCAGATGCAGAAAGAGAATTCCTAGATGGTCTCCTATAACTGTCCTGGCTTACTGGCCACATCCAGACCTCTTGCTGTGAGAGCCCTTTGCTGATATCTGCTGTTGTTGAGGAACAATTGAAGACTTTCCTCCTTCTGCTGTTGCTGCCAAATCTCTTTACAACTCAGCATGAAGTTGTAAAGGGAGCTCAATTTTGCTTGCCACACGGCTGTGATTACCTTGACCTTTGGTGTTTGGCTGTACTGTGGGTCCTTTGTAGACCAGCTCTGCAAGGCAAGCACTACCTTAGGAATGCTTCAAGGAAGGTGGGAAAAGTGAGAGCAGCCCCAGCCTGCAAAGTGTAAACACTTGAAGCTGCAGTCTGCTCAAGCACCTTGGAAAAGAATCAGCCTTTATCTGTTACAGGAAGAGTGTGGGTGCCAGGATTTGAAGTAGATGTTCCTGTTTTAGGAGCAACACTGAGGCTGCTCCTGCAGGAGCTCATGCAGCACCCTGGCAGCTTGTTCCTCAGTGCCCACGAGGGAAGGGAAGTTCCCTCTAGGCTTCCTGGTTTACATTCTGGGTGTTAGCTGCTGGATGAGAGAGCCAGGCTGGTGGGCCCTCCCCTGCTAATGCCAAGCTTCTTCACCAGTATGTGAAGGAGGGGTTTTCCATGTGCCACTAAGCACCATCTCCAGGGATGCTGCTTTAAGCACATGGACCCATTTTGCCACTGTTCTTGAACTGATGCAGGATTTCAATTTTCACATGTCCCCATGGTGCAATTGCTCGAGAAAGGTATCTTGGGTTGACACTGGCTGGATGCCAGGCACCCACCAAAGCTGCTCTCTCACTCCCTTCCACAGCTGGACAGGGGACAGAGAATTTAACAAAGGGTTCCTGAGTTAAGGACTGGGTGAGAGCACTCATCAAACACCATCACAGACAAAACAGGCTCAAATCAGAGATATTGCTTGATTTTCTCACTAACAAAATCAGAGCAGGATAATGAGAAGTAAAATAAAACCTTTTAAAACACCTTACCCCCAGCTCTGCTTCCTATCCCAGTAGTGCAGGGAGACAGGGAATGGGGGTTTATAGTCAGTTCATCACCTGTTGTTTCTCCTGCTGCTTAGTGAGAGGAGTCATTCCCCTGCTTCACTCTGGGGTCCCTCCCACAGGAGACAGCTCTCAGTGAACTTCTCCAATGGGAATCCATCTCATGAGCAGCAGCTCTTTGCAGAGTGCTGCAATGTGAGTCCATTCCATGGACAGCAGCACCCCTCTAACTGCTGCAGCATGGGTCACTCTTCCACAGCGTGCCATCCTTCAAGGACAGGCTGCTTCAGCGTGGTTCCTCTCCCCATGGGCCTCCTGCAGGTTCACAGCCTCCTCTCAGGCATTCATCTGCTCCAGCGTGGGTCACCTCCATGGACTGGAAGGGGGTCTCTGCATCCCCATGGTCCTCCATGGACTTCAGGGGCACAGTTGCTTCACCATGATCTTTACCACAGGCTACGGAGGAATCCCAGTTCTGGTGCCTGGGGCATCTCCTCTCCCTCCATCTCCACTGGCCTTGGTGTCTGCATACTTGTTCCTCTCATATGTTCTCACCCCACTCTTCTCTGGCTGCAATTACAACTGCTCAGTAACTTTTACTTTCTTTCTTTCTTCTTTTATATGTCATTGCAGAGGAGTTACCACCATTTCTAATTGGCCCAGCCTTGACCAGCTTTGGAGTTGCCAGGGATTGGCTCTGCTGGACATGGGGGAGAATTCTGGCAGCTTCTCACAGAAGCCACTACTGTAGCAGCCCTTCCCTGCCCCCCCCACTCTCCTTCCTACCAAAGTTTGGCCATGCAAACCAAATAGAAAGGGGCATGAAGCTCTGCTAAAATACCATCCAGGAGAGGTAATGCCTCAATCCTGTGCATGCCAAGTTTAGTGGTGTCAGTGCTTAGGGCAGGAGGACTGGGCAAGAGAGAAGCTTACCCCCAATAACTGCTGGCTGCTCAAGCAGCTTTCATGCTGCAGAATAAGGAATAGGGATGCTCTCCAGGCTGATGCAATACAGTGTTCTGCCAGCCTCTGGTGAGGAACCAGGTGTGAAGCCCTGAGAGGTGGCTTGGACTCCTCAGAGAGATGCTGCTTTCCACTACTTGGTGACATGTATCACCAAGGAGTTTCCTTGGTGAGAAGTGTTGATCTTACTTCATAGGCAAGTGATTGTAGTTGTGCCCAGTGTACAAAATTCTTCTGTCTTTGAATACTGTGCTGCAAGGAGCTAAAGATTTCTGTCATGCAGAAGTGAGGAGGAGGAAAAAGTCAATGTGACCTTGAGAGACTAGATAAAAACCTGGTTTTATTAGAGACACACACAAGAGAAAAAGCTGGGTGTAGATGAGAATACCCAGACTGTGACTGGCAGGAAACAGATACGAGGCCTGAGGAAAGATAAGTATGTGGTACCCCCCCTAAGCACAAGGGGATTAAGATCAAAAGCTTTAACATGAGGTGAGGTTACTGATAAACAGTGGTAAAAGGAATAAGAGCTGCAAGAGGTACAGAGCTCCTGCTAAAAACATGTCCCTGTGCAAAAGGGACAAGATGGCATTTAGTCACTTGAGAAATGGGGAAGATGTGGAAAAATTCAGAGTAAATATGAAATCACCAGGGAGATTGGTTTGTGTTTATGCCAAGCCAGATGTCATGCACCTGAACAGCTCTCCTTAACAGTGCTTGAAACCGAAGTGGTATTTGTGCAGTAGAGATCCTGTATGAATAGTCACTCTCACTTAAAAAATGAAGTATGGGAGAGCTAGCCTGGGGCAGGCCCACAGACAGGTTGTAAGAAAAGTGCAGGCTGTATGCAGGTATTATAAGTGATGATAATAGACATGAAGGAGGTAATCAAGAAGGCAACCTATGAACGACAGTCATTTTGCTTCTGGAATCCATACTAGAAGCTGAAAACTGCTGGTATTGTAAGGTTGTGAAGTCTCTGTCCTTGTCTTTGCTAAAAGTCTGCTGGGAACTGGTGAAGTTGAGGCTGCTGGGGTAATAGGTGAGGAAGCCCTGTTTTCTGAGACTTACTCACAACCATGTGACTTGGTTGCCATATGGCTACTGCCCTGCAGAATATACAGTGGGAGGTCCAGAACCTCATCAGTCTTGCCACTCAAATGGTTTACTGTGTTTACTTGATCACTGTCAGTGTATGTCTGCAGGAAACAAGGGAAGCCAAACAGTAAGCAGTATTCCTTTATAAAGTACAATCTGGCAGACAAACTTGATAACTTTCTGAGATTTATAGCCCAGGACCTCAAAGGGAAAGTGACAGGTAGATATATTTGGAACTTAAGTGTTTGATTTGGTGACTAATGAAACACTCAAAGTTTACTGTAAATCAGGGTGGCTGTGATTCTGCCTTGCAAACTGAGAGCTGATTGATGTGGAGAACTGTTTGATAGATTGGGCTTTCTCTTGATGGCAGAGGATGAGATGGGCCCTTGCCTTGGACTGGGATACATGGATTGGTCCCTATGAGACACCACTGAGGGTATCTGTGTGGTATTGAGAGTCCATAGTTTTTGTCAGTAGGCAGAGAAGGGACTGAGGACCTCTCCTTCATGGTGCAGAAATGCCAGGTGCCATGGGTGTGTTGTTCTTTGTAGCCAGGTGGAGGCAGTCGAGCTGCCTTGGCCGCAGAACTGCATCATGGTGTTGTGTGGGTATCACTGTTTCACCAAACCTCTTTAGAGGGGAGGGGGCCATCATCAGCCCTTCCCTGACGGCCAGGCAGGAACAGACACTCCTTGCCCAGGAGCACCCAGTCCAAAGGGATGTGAAGAATGAGGCAGGAAGACAGCAATGTGGGACGTGCAACATGGGAGCAAAACACAAATCTAGAGAGACCAAATTGCTCTTAGGCCAAGGACAGATTAGCCAGCTCTGATGTGAAGAGCCTGAATCACAGCACACTGGGTTTCAAGCTGTGGTACAGCCCTTCTTGGCGTGGTACGTTATGTTCAGGGCACCATATGACTCAAAAGGACTGCCATCAGATTGGAGGGAGTTCCTGTAAAAAAGAGGCATAAAAAAGACCTAGCTGTTTGGAGCTAAATCTGTATCACTTGGCAATATGGTGCATTTCCAGTGGGTGAAGGCAGCATGAAGTGTTTTGCTGATGTTCAAAGGCAGGGCTTCTTGTGATTATCGTGGGTGATTTTGAAAGGGACTGAGTGTGAGATGGACAGGTTCCTGACCTTCATGAAACTCAAACCTAGGTTCCAAATGCTTCTGACTGTTACAGTGTACTACCATCTTTGCCAGGCACCATCCCAGCTCAGGGTTACTTGTGTGGTTCTCAGCGCTTACAGTTGTGCTGGAAGCAGGACCAGGGAATCCTAGCATTGGGATATACAGTCAGCAGTGTGCAGGCTGCTCCAAGCAGTGTGGGGCTGGGGCTGGCTGTGACAGTCACGGTACCTGCCAACACCAGGACTGGGAGCTGATATGCACTGAAGAAAGGTGTGATGCCCTTTGGTGGTAGATATTTGAGGCCTGGTGCAAAGCCAGTTGAGAGGACCTTGGACCCAGGGCAAGGGTGTAGTTTTTGCTTTGATGAAGCCAAGCCTGCAGATCAAAGCTTTGTAGGCCTGGTGTCCAGTTGGCTAGTTCATAGAGGTGAAGTGTGCAGAGAGCTTTGCATTGACTGGAGGAGATGGAAAGGAGACAAAGAGATGTAGGGCTTTGGCAGGCCCTCCTCCTTTCTGCTGATACAGGACCAATCCCTGTTGTATGCTTTTCAGTGCTTTGCCCAGGCTTGTTGGAAATGCACCAGTAGCACATTTGCTTCTTGATGCTTTTTCCCTTGGCCTGCAGATCACGTTCTTCCTCACTGCACCCAGCACGTCAGCACTTCTCCAGCCCTCAGCTGCTTGAATGCTCTATGCCAGGTCTGAAGCATGGTGCAGGACAGCTTTCCCACCACTTTGTCTGCAGCAAGAGTGGTATTTTCCCTATTTCTTAACTGCTGTACTCTTGGAAGGGCTTTGAGCTAACGTAAGGCCCTTTCTCACCATCTGTCCTGAGGCTATTCCCTGCTTGCTTGTCAGAGTCAGACTGTTCTTCCTGTGGTCTGGTTGTTGGCTGCAAGCAGTTTGCTCAGAGCTCTGCTGGACTTTGCCATTGAGGTGCAGGTAACCTAGGTGGCTGTTTGTGGGGGTGACAAGGCTTCCTTAGCCTTGGGTGCTAGCTGCTGTGTGAGGGTCCCCAGGTGCCCAGTGCAGGCAGGTCTGTACTGCCCTGGCAGGCAGATGCTCAGGGTGGCACATCGGCTGGGCTCTGGTCCCTGGGGTCACAGTGTGGGTTACCTATGGTGCTTGGGAGACTAAGGGGACCCCAGAGGAGTGGGTCTGAAAGGTACAGGCCGTGTCCATAGCAATAGCACACTCTGGTTCTGAGAACGAAAGCACACCTCAGCTCCCTGAATGCCATGCCCCAGAGGTTTAACAAGGTTTGGGTTGCTTTATTTTTAATCTGGAAATCTGGTATTTTAGCCCCAGACCTGCTGGTTTCCGGTTGCCTGTCTCTGCACCTCAGCCTGCTGTGAGACTGTCACATTTCCATAAACAAATGTGTCTCTACCAGAGCACAATCTTGCTGTTCTAATTACAGATGGAGTTATTAACATTTACTGGTGAGAAAACAGATGAATGTAGCTTGTGTGCTTACGTCGTTCTGTCTGTGAGCTCAAGCATCCGCTTTATTGATTTATATTTTTCTGCAGGCGTTTCTCAGGTCACCTCCTTGTGTCTGGCTGACATCAGTGGTGTGGCTGGAAGAACACAGACACTTGCCTGTGTCAGTGCATCTGACTGCTGGTTAGCCAGCTGTCCAGCTCCCACGTCACTCCTGCCTGAGTCCCAGCACAGTGCTTCCTCTTTCTTCTTTCCCCCTTGTGCCAGGGGTTTGGCCGAGGACATCAGTGCTGAGTGTGAGGGGCAGAGGCTTCAGGCTGAGCTGGTGAGAATGGGAAATGCTCTGTTTGGGAAGACCTGCAGTGCTGTTTCTGTTGTCTGCCCTGGCCTTACAGTGCTGCAGCAGAGTTCAGTGTGGGGCAGGCAGCTTCCTCAGCAGGCACCTCCCGATCCCCAGTCTGCACGAGCCCCTCAGACCTCTGCTGCATGTCACCTCCTGCCCAAACTGTGGGATGACTCCATAAGCATCCTGATGCACACTTTGCAGCCAAAGTCATAGCAGTGAAGGACCAAGGCATGTAATATTTGCCTAGCCAGCCCCATTCTGCCTTCTTCCTTCTTTCTCTTTGCAATGGATGGATGGGAGCATGGAGGCTTGCCTGGCTGCTATTTGGGTGCTCATTTGAGTGCTGACCTGCAGGCCAGGGACAAAGACAAGGAGGAGGCGAAGTCCTGCCCTGCCCTGCCCTGCTGAGGACACCAAGCTCACAAGAGCAGCAGTTCCCAGGGCTGTGTTTGCACAGGGCTTAACAGGCAGATGCTGGAACTGCAGCACCAGGTGGGATGTGCTTTAGGAAGGAAGGAAGGTAGGAAGCTGTATGCCTCTGCTTCTGACGCGTGTTGGTGGAAACATGGGACAGTGTGGACATGCTGGTCTATCTGGGGATGTAGGGGCTATGCTGCAGGGCAGGGAACAGGCTTCTCTGTAGATGGGAGAAGCTTCTTCTCTCCCTTCTTCCTGCTGTTAATAGAGAAGGGGATGGAGTCCAGTATTGCAGAGTAAGAGCTGAAAATGCCTTTTGGCAAGTCTGTCTTTGCTGTTTTGAGGAAGTCAGCATTAATTATGCAGAGTGCATGAGGGGAAGCCTCTGGGGCTTGCATGGAGCCTGGTTTGATGTCCTGCTCTTACTGTGTCTTTGGCTCTGCTATATTCTGTGGTGACAAGCCATGCTTATGGTCAGGAAGGGGCTTGGATACCTTAATCTGGTTCTTACCACTCCAGCCTCGCAGCAGCTTCCCACCAACTCCCTGCACCTTGTCTCTTGATATTCAGGAGCTCATGCTGATGTTAGCAACTCAGCCCAGGCTGAGCCAAGCTTACCCTGACCTACAGCCTTCAAGGGAAAGGAGGTACCAGGTAAAGGCACCTTTAACCATGTTCCGGTGCAGCACAGTTTGCGTGGTCAAAGTAGGTCCTTTACCTGTAGTGGCAGCATAAGGTGTAAGGAAACATGCAGGGTCCTTCCCTAGAGGGAGACACTGGAATAGGAACAGAAAGCTTTGCAAAACCACCTCTGTCTTTGGTGTGTATTTGAGGTGAGGAGAGCAGCTGTTGCTAGAAAAATCCCCTTATCTATCTCACACTGCTGGAAGGGATTTCCTTTCGAAATTGGGAACTGCGCTGCTGTACCGTAAGACTGTGCGTGCTGCAAGCACCACCTGTCCTCCCTGCCTGTGTTTGCCTAAAATACTGTACCCAGCATCAGCTGCCTCCGGGGCCAGCCCTGCATCTTGCAGCACAGGACACATTGGAGCATGCCCTGCCTGGCTGAGGGTGGGGGCAGAGAATCCCCTGGAGTCAGCATCTGAGACCAAGGTGCAAACTGAATGCAAGGTAAAAGATATTGCCAGGGCCATGGGTTGCACTTTGCCTGGGAAAACCAGATAGTCTCCTGCTCAGCTGAAAGACTCCTGGGAAAGGCCTTTGGTGAAGGATACTAGGTAGGCACTATTGATGAAGACTGCAGAGCTGGTTACCAAAGCATTTTTTTTTTAAGTTGCCTAATTGGTGTGGTAACCCCAGAAGAACCCTGGTGTGTCTGACCTAAAGTGAGACAATGGCAGGTCACCTCTAGCCTGCTGCCAGATGTTCTTGCAGCTGGGAGAACTAGAAGGACACAAGTACTCTGAACATTCCTGTGAGTTTTTCCCAGCTTCCCATCCACCTGAAGCACCTCTGTCTCCATGCAGAGCCTCTTGTTCTTACCAGCTGGGTGGGAGGTTGCATATCTAAGGATGGTGTGGACTGCTTCTGTGCCTCCTGACTCAGCTCATGAAAAGGCAGTGTAAGCCTTGGGCATATGCCACATCTTCTCCATTGCTGGGCATTCTGGCTGGGTTACTGAAGAGGCTACGAAGGTTTATTATATCCATTCCATCCTCTAGGCTTTGGGGAAAAAATATATCTCTGGGACCTGTCTCTCTTAAATTACCCATAGGCTTGCAAAATTTGTCTTCAACATATAATGGTTTCTATAAATAATGTTTAGATAGGGTTGTGGGTAATGTGAGCATATGAGCCTCATTTCTTTTAAAAAAGGGGCTATAAAATATGTAGGAATGAGGTAAATAGTTTGGCATCTGCAGAGGAGAATCATAGTTCCCTGATCTGTTGCAAGTCTTTCAGTGCTGTGGTAAAACAATAGGTAGCATTTGACAAATTTGTGTAACTTGCTTGGATGTTCAGAAAACCTCTGAAATTTCTCACAGAAGACTGTCTACTGGAGGAGATGTAGAGTTCTGGATCAGAAATTGGCTGAGGTTCCACAAACAAAGCCAAGGAGTGAACAAGCAATTTTAATGTGACAAGAGCAGAGGGATGAGATCCTTTGCTACTAATGACCCAGAAAGGGTAATGTGCAGCAAGGTCCCTAAAATCTGCCATACCCTGGAGTCATTCAGATTTGTCCAGAGGAAGTGACTCCGAAGTGACACCATGTGTAGTGAAGTGGTGTGAGAAGATGAGAAGCATGCAGTCAGGTGTATTGGAAGGAATGATTTGCTATGGGACATGGCTGGCTTCTGATTTACCTTGGCTTCTCAGGGCAGTGGGATTGCAGGCTGATGACAGATGCTTTTCCTCAATACACAAAGATGCTGTCAGAGAAGTTAACCATGCTCAGCCACGTGAGGGGCAGTATAAGGAGATGCTGAGAGCATCAGGGTGCTGTTCTGGCAGTTCAAGGTCATTCCCCTACCCAGGATGTTGTATGTGGTTCAGGTCACCTTTTCCATAGGGTCAGAAGAGATATATTAGGGATGTGAGGGAGAGTGGTTAGAGCTAGAAGACATCTTGTGTCCTGGGAAGGAGAGAGCAAATGCTTTTCTTCTTTCCTTTTTTCACTATACAGTGAGAACTCAAGACTGTGGTGTTACAGTAGGATCGTACTCTTTACTCAAAATCTGAAACTCGTTGCTGCAAGATACTATTTCCAACCTAAAAGCTTACAAGGTTCCCAAAAAAGAGAGAGGTGTAACCATTCCTGCTCCAAAGTGTGTGATGTTCCTTTGAGTCTCATCCCATCATTTTTTCCCATCATTCCCCCGGAGCTTCCGAGTCTCTAGTTAATTCATCCAGGCTGAACTAACCTGTCTTCCCGATTTATTCCCAACTGTGATCTCATGTCTTGGCTTGTTTATCTCCTGCTTTTCTGCTCCCTTGTTCTGCTCTAGTCAGCCCTGCTCCACCTCTGTACCTGTGAATTATGTCTTAACAGGCTGCTTTGTGGCTTTTCCAATTTGGCTGACCCCCTCTCAATGCCTGTACCCAGCCGGGCTTTTGCTTCTCAGGCTGCCCTTTGTCATCGGTGCTTCAGCTGTTTTGCAGCTGTGCACCCGTTCGAGCTGAGCTGGGAGGGATCACTTTGAAGTGGAGCTCTCTAGGTCACCGCAGCGAATCGTTTTGTGGTCATTATCCAGCTAGTGTTGTACTTCGATGCTGATAAATCTCTGCAGCCAGGCACGAGATAGCCAGGATTATACCCCTGGGCTGGAGGTAAGAGCCCTGCACCCCCTCTGTTAATGTCACCAAACAATGCAGAACTTGAAGGACAGTGGTGCAGGCAGCTTTCTCATCCTTTCAGCAGTGATGGCTCTGTTGCCCAGCCCAGGAGGATGGCATTTCTGGGGAAAAAAAGCCCCAGGCATTGCCCTGAAGTGATACTGTGCTATCCAGCCTTTCTGCTTGGTTCATGGTAGGAGTGAAGGATTTGGGGTGGTTTGTGGATGCTGGATAAGGAGAATTAAAAGCCTGGATAGATCTTCCTGTTATCATTGTTCCTTCTGCAACTGATGGGATTTTCTCACCCCTGTTCCGAAAAGTGGTTCTGTTTGTGCTGTCAGCGTGTCCTTCTCTGAGTTATTCAATTTGCATTTATTCATTGCTACCATAATCATCTCTTTGTTTCTTATGGAGCTGCTCTTCACAGGAGGAGAACCTCCCCATGTCCAAGCAGTGATGCTGACCTGCATGCCACTGTGGGTCTTGTAACAGTTTGGGGAAGGCACTGAAATAACTAAAATATGTGACCAACTAAATAGTAGAGCCTAAGCCTCCTTTCTGCCCTGTGTGGTTGCATCTAAAAGGCATCCAAGGGAGAGAAAGGAGAGAAAACAAGCAGGGAGTGTGACCAGCCCCTGATGGGTGCCCTGGGAGCTGGAGGCCCGCAGTGAAGAGAGGATGATGATTCAGCCTAATAAAGCTAATGGCTTTATGCAGTCAGGCAAAGGAAATTGTGGGATCATGATGCAGCAACTGTCCTATAGCAGTTTGTTTCTATCATCCAGACGTGACTTCATGCCCTCACCACCCCACCCTTTCACTTTTTCCTGTACTTAAATGCTTTCCCTGCCGAGGAGGGGGAGCTGAGACACCGTGTTTTCAGGAAGAAAAGTAGTCTGTGAGACAGCTGCACCTAAATGGTGTGAGAGTGGACAAACAAGGAAGGGAGTTCTGGGGCTGCATGGTGGGACCACAGCTACTGAAGCATATGGTTTCTTCTAGCACCACTGAACTCAGCAGGCTCCTCAAATGACCTTGTCCCTGGACACTGGTCCCCGGAAAATCCTGTAGCACAGAGAAGCCCGAGCTGGCAGGCAGGGTTGGCCCCTAACTCTAGTAGGGCTACATTGTCATTGAAGTGTCTAACCAGCTCTTTCTCCCCTTTCCCCAGGGAAGACGATGAAGCTGTAGAGATGCTTCCCTACGTCATTGCCACGCTGGGCTCAGTAGGGGCCCCCTGCAAAACTCCCACATGCAACAACAACAACAGCACTACCAAGGACTACTGCTACAGTGCACGCATCCGCAGCACTGTGCTGCAGGGGCTGCCCTTCGGTGGGGTGCCCACCGTCCTAGCCCTTGACTTTATGTGCTTTCTCGTAAGTCTACCTACTGTTGCTTCGGCACCTTCTCCCCTAGTTAACCATGAAATGAGGATGGTGATCTGATGATTAGGGTTGAGGGCCCCAAATGTCATCCCTGACTTTGCTGCTGGCTGACTTTCTAGCCCTCATCATGTCTCCTAGACACTGTGGGCTTAGCCACTATTGACTTAGCTCCAATATCACCAAACTGAGCCCCATGGAAGGGTGTTGCAGCCATAAGGATGGGGGGTTGATGTTGGGTCAGTCTTGCATCCCAAAACTCACACTTATGTTGCCAAGTCCCTGCAGCTTTATCCACCCAATGGCTTTGCATGTTCCTCCTTAGAAGCTGTGGGACCACAGATGATATAGCCATAATTCTGACTTCTAGGAACCTCAGGGCTTTTTGATCCTTTGGGGCTACCTTAGCTATTGTGTGTTGCATCCCGGACCTGGGCCTCCCACAGCTATCCAGATAGTCTGGTTTAACAGTCCTGGGGAACTTGTGCATTCCTGTGGTCTCAGTGTGCTGTTAACTGAGGACTCTGTTCCCTCCTACCCTCCTTGTTCCTGTAACTGTGCATGCAGAGGATAAGGACAGAGTTGCACAATGCTTTTACTCACAGCTTCTCTTTTGATCTCTTTCAGGCACTGTTGTTTGTCTTTTCAATTTTGCGTAAAGTTGCGTGGGACTATGGACGCCTGGCCCTGGTGACTGATGCTGACAGGTAAGAACAGGAGAGTGGCAGGGGAATAAGATAGGAGTAGTGCCCTTCTTTGCTGTGAGACAGAAGGGATAAATCCTATTTCATGTGCCTGAGCAGCTGGAGAGGAGAGGCAGATGTGCCAGTTGCATCCCCTGAGGTCCAGGAATAGGAAGAAATCCCTGCTTACTGGCTTTTTTGTTAGAGCATCCTTCTCCCAACACAAGGAGTGGTCCCTGCTGGCTCCATATCACTTATGGTCCCTTCAGTGCCAGAGATGTGCAGGGGCCCTTGAAGAGGAGAAGCAGATGGAGGGAGGAGAGGAACAAGAGGTTACAGGAAGGGTGAGGGCTGCCACAGTAAAGGCTTTGTTAGGCCTCTGAAAGTGTCTTTGTGACTCTGCTGGATGCAGTTCTTGTTAAGAGCACTTCACAGTAGTATGCTGCTTTTCCAGGTGTGGTACTGCTATGTTGACACGAGCTTAGCTCACATCCCAGGTGCTGATGAATTGATCTGTGTGTGGATCCTTCCTGCCCAATGCATTTGTGGGCTACAGTGTCTGTCAGCAAAAGCTGGGGCCTGTTGGGGATGGCAGCTCCACAGCAGAGGGAGCACTCCCTGCACAACAGTGGAAAGAGATGTTTTCTTTCAGCACGAAACCAGGAATTCTGGTTTAAATAAGCCGTCCTGGATAGGGTTAGATAAGCAGTTGTGTCCCTGTGGCTCTTCTGCCCGTATTTTCCTGGTCTGGCTGGGGAAATCAACTGTACAGAGATAGTGGAAGAGAAGAGAGGAGAAAGGAATAATCATAGGAGACCCCAATGGGAAGAGGGCAGCAGGGTTAAGCAGTCTGGATCCAGATGCTAGCAGCAAGCCACAGCTCTGGCCTCCAGTGGGGAGAGAGGGCTGGACTTTCTTTGAGACAATGCTTGAGCACCTTGGGTGCAAGGGAGTGCAAGCAGTGGCTGTAGGCAGAAAGGCAGAGGGTTGCCAGCTGTTTGGAAAGGGAGAGCTGGTAAGCACTGGGAGAGAGACAGCATGACTGTGGATCGAGCTGTGGATCAACGGGACTGCGGTTGCAGGGAGGAGCCCGTGCTGCTTGGCTCATCTGTGGGGTAGGATGAGAATTTCGAGAGGGGGGATGCATGTGTGTTTGTTACCTGGGTGGGGAGGAGATACTTGGAAGGGAAACTCAGATGGCAGCCAGACAGTGCCAACAGTCTCTCCTACCTGACCCCGTCACTCAGAAGCTCCCTGCAGTGTCCATGGTATGGAGCCAGGTCACATTTCCAGTGAAGCCAGCTTCCCTTCAGCTGGCAGCAAAGCACTCTGCCTCTGGACCAGTGGGTAATCCAGATTGCTGTGACTTGAGGCGTTGCTGGGCTCTGGAAGGAAGGTCTTTTCCAGCCTGACCATTGGCAGGTTTCTCCAGGATGATGGGAAGCCATGTTGGATGCATAGTTCCCTGCAAAAGAGGAGAACTCGGCACCCAATCCCGTGGTTGTAACCTGTCCCTTTCTGTTTCTGTGCCCCCAGGCGCCGACGCTGGGAGACGGAAAGAGAGGAGCGGGAATAGTATGTTGTTTTTTCAGGGTCTCATTTCTTCTCTCTTGCTCACAACCTCTCTTTCCTTTTTTCTTGCAGCTGTCTTGCTTCTGAACTAATCTAAATGGCTGGGAGTTTGGGCATGAATTTGTGTCTCTCGGTGGATTTGTGTTCTTCTTTCCCTCCCCTTTGTGTCATCCACTACCACAGCTGAATGCACCTTGATCTTCCCCTAGTAGCCCTTAAATTCTCCTTGAGAGCAGCAGTGCCAGGGAGCACTCAGTCCTGACCAGGGCAGAGGGTGCTATACCACATACCCTGCCCTATCTGCTTGTGTCCAGCTATCCTGCCTTATGATGGAAGTAAACAAACCTGCCTGCCATAGTACACTCAGGTAACTCAGCTGCAGGGGAGGCTACTTTCCCTGGTCCTTCTTGTGCCAGGTTGCCACAAGAGCTGTTCCCTCACCAGCTGCAAGGGTAGGCAGGTGCACAAAGCAGATCTGGCAAGACTACTCTTGTCTTTCCTTTTTACCTCATGAGGCTGCTGGGATCAGGGCAACTGCTGGCCTTTGTCCCTTGCCACCTAAACCCACGTCCAGCAAGGCAGCACCTTTGATTTTCTCTCTCCCACTGTGGAAGAAACCTTTTGCCTCAGTGCTGCTGAAAGGATCCTTCATCACCTTGACCTGGTGTTGCCCATTAAGCCCTGCCAAGGACTGTCCTCCCTGTTCTTACCTTTTTCTTGCTATTTTTATGCCTGAGAAAAGACCATCGCCTGTGCCTTGCCGACTTGTTGGGTGGTATATGCTGCAGAGAGGTCAATCAGTTGGCAGTGCACAGCCTGCCATGGTTGTTCCAGCCACAATGATTTGTGTCTGAGGCCAAGGCAGCAAGCTGCAGCCTCCTTTGTCCACTTGCAAAGCCTCACCACTTGCAAAGCAGGGGCCTGTTTTTGCAGCTGATCCTTGCTCTCAGGAGCAGAGCAGTTGAAGTTGTGAAAACAGAACCGATGGTAGCTGTGGTACATGGCACAGAGGGGACCTCTTGCTCATGCTTGAGTGCTTCACTAGTGGTTGGCCCTGCTTTGGGTGTGTCTGGCAACTTTTCATTGCTAACATCCTGTGGTGGGAGTGAGGCAGAGGTAGTAGAGCCATCATGCTCTGTGGATCTTTTAGGGGGGACACTTCATTTATCCTCACAAGTGCTTGTCTCTCACCAGGGAGGCAGTTCTTCCTGCTCCTGTTTTGCATTTGAGCTTGCTGGAGATACCTGCTCCACACATACCACCCCAAAACTACAGCATGTCCTGTGACAATGTTAGCAGCCAGAAGCCTCTAAAAACCTGTGAAACTCAGTGAGGAAGTCTCATTCTGTCCTTGTTGCTTCAGGGCTAATGGCACATTCCCATAACAGCTATTCTTTCCTGGGGGCGGCACTGACAGGTGGTGGGTTAGGAACATTTATATGTCACCTGGTCCCAGCCCCTGAACGTTTTTCTTTGTGGGAGAGGGCAGCCTCCTCTGATGTGTTCCCTTTCTGTAGGAACCAGCAAGTGCCCTCGTCCTGCTACTTGTCAGAGCTTGCAGTAGCCATCGAGTCTCAATTGGCAACTCAGTCTGCACTGGGAGGTCATAGCAACCCACTTGCACCTGTATGAGGGAAGCGATCACAGAGCCCTGTGGGCCTTGCCACCCATGCAGCCACCTCCAGCTTCACACCACAGCAAGCCCTTTCCACGGCATGCCTGGCCTGGCCCACCCTCTTGGAGCTTGTGATTCCCTTGGTCTGAGGCTAGCTGTGCCTGGACCCCATCCTTCTTCTCTGGCAGGGCCTCCGCCAAACTTGCATCATGCAGGGTCCCAACTTAATCTTGTATTTTGGGGCAGTCTTGCTTTCATCTACTTGCACAGTCAGTGTTTTGCTTTAAAAAGTCTCCATCCGGTTGCAGGTGCTGTTGGAGCTCCCTCTTCAGCTTTCCATCTTTGGCAAGGTTTTGCATCCTCTGTCTTCTGAACACTTCAGGTTATCCTGATTATTGTCACTGCATCCCCCTGCACGGAGCTGAGTTATCCTGGTTATCTCATAACGTGACTCTCCTCACAGTTGTGCCCTCCAATGCTGCTTCTGCTCTGCCCTCTACTTTTTCAGTACCAAGAAGCCAAAAGTTCATGGTGTCATCATGCTGGGCTCTCCTCAGGGCAGAAATTTCTCCTCAGCAGAAATTCACCCTCGCTCCCTGTGCCCAGCTGCAAGGCCTCTGTGATTATAAAGAGCTGAAAGTCTGAGAGCTGGGTCAAAGCTGTCTTTGTCCCTTCAGCAGAGCAGAGTGTTGGGCTGCACAGTGACAAGGCCACACACCACTGTCTAATCTGCACTGCTGTAGTCCCCCGACCTTCAGCTAATCTCCTTTCCCCTGTCTCTGTTACTTCCAGCTAGGAACTGAGGACTCAGCAGGTGCTGGTCTGCTCTGAGAGAGGCCACGTCTCATCCACTTCCCTTCAAAATGTTCATGAGGGTCTCTGCTTGTTCTCCTTCCCATAGTGTCATCTACTTTCTCTCTAGCACTTGTCTGTCAGCAGCTGTTCCTCTGTGTTCTTGCCCAGCTTGCCCTCCTCGAGCCTGTACTGACTACAGGGAGACCGTATTTTCATTTGATTTTTTTCCTTTGTTTCTAGCCTTCAGATCAGTCATACCTCTTTTTGCACCTCCAAGATCCCAGTCTGCTGATGTCATCTTGCAAGTGCTATTTAATTTAGGTCTCTGTACCATTTTCTTGCCTCCTTTTCCAGCTGCCCTCTGCCTCTGTTTGTAGTGGGGGCTATTGTCAGCCTTGGATGCTTCTGCTGCAGGTTCTTCATCTAGGTCCCTGCCTCTGGCTGGAGTAAAGTGGTCTGTGATATTCACCCCTTTTGCTTTCCTGTCCTTTAGTATGAAGACGTTCACTTCTAGCTGTCTGCCCTGCTCTTCAAGGGATTTCCAGGCTGGAGGTTCAGCTGAGGCTGGGAAGCAGGTTGCACTGAGCCTGGCTCTAGGCAGCTGCATTCTTCCTCCTGCACTGAAGCACTAAGGGTGGGGAGGACTGGTGTAGCAGGATGCAGCCCACCAGGCTCCTTCCTTCCTCTTCCTGAAGATTGAGTGAGGTCCTTCAGGACAGGAGCCGCTCCTGGTGCCTCTCCAGCCATGCCAGAGCCAGAGGGCTGTGGCAGCCTCCAGTTCTCACTTCCTTTCTGTTGTCTAAGTCCTGTGCTAAACAGACCTCACCTCTCCTCTGTGGTGCCTCTGCCAGTCTCTCCTTGCAGGGATTGCCACATGGTATGGTTGCCTTTCAGAAGGTGCTGAACAAGTAGTGCCCATGGGCTAAGCCAGTGGGCTTTGCCAGGCTCAGCATGCTGTCTGAGGAAGGTTCTCTCTTTACTGCTACCTCTGATCTTACCTCTCTCCATCTCACCTGGTGCAAACTGACCTGAATTAACCTCTCGTCTCCTGGGTGCTCTTGGTTCCTGGCCAGGCTGCCTCTTTGCATCTTCTAACTTTCTCCCTCACCTCCCACTTGTCATTTTAGCGTAGCCTCCGCCCTGCATTCTGACAACCATGACCGCTATGAGCGCCTCACCTCCGTCTCCAGCTCTGTGGACTTCGACCAGAGGGACAACGTGAGTAGCCAAAGAGTCAAACACTTTGCCTTTGAGGGGCCAGCAACCCACAGCTTGGCTGACCCAAGGGCTCTTAACAAGAAACACTTTTGCCCGTTCCCGGGCCTTGAGTCCCACATCTTGTAGTGTGCCAGTGTGGTATAGAGCTCAAGGAGCTGTGCAGCTCTTAGACATGTGCTTAAATAACCAGGCTCTACATCACTGTGGCTTAACAGACACTGTCCAGCCTATAATCTCAGCATTATAAACAATACTTACTTGCCAGCTCTTCCTCACACTGCGGTCTACCTCTACTGGTTTTTTCTTTGCTGAGAGGAAGGATAATGGGTGTGATGGATACAGGGTGAAGCTCCCCCAGGTGTCCTTTGAGGAGCACTGCCCTAGCCCAGCCTGCCTTCCCAGTCCCACAGAGCTTCTCCTGTCCAGCATGATGGCTAAAGTACCTGCATGCTGGATTTTCTGGGTTTGCCTAGGCTTTTGAGGGCTTCCATATTAGCGAGGAGCTCACAGGTTGTCTGGAAGCTTGAACTGCCAGTTGATAGGGGACAGCCACACAGCGCAGTCCAACCTGTGTTGTGCTCCATGGAGTAGCACTGTCACCTCCTTCACCTTGGCCCATCTGTGGCTCTGCACATCTGGGTGCTTGTGGTCTGCCCCCCCCCACCCCGAGCCAAGGATGTGGAGGTGCAAAGACACCAGCCTGGAACCTCTGAAGGAGGGAGCTGGGATAAAGGAACACAGAGTGATGTGAAACTGTCCTGTTTTCTTTTTGCACAGGGTTTCTGCTCCTGGCTGACAGCCATCTTTAGGATAAAGTAAGTGCCCCAGGACCTGCATGGGGAACCCACATGGGGAAGGAGGGGCAGTGCAGGGTTGTTGGGATGCCCAGCACAGTACAGCTGCATGAAGTCGCTGCCCTTGCTGCAGCCCCCCTCTCTGAAGAGCACAAGTGAAGTGTGTCCTCTGGAGAGGACAAGCAAAGACGGGACTACATGAGGCATCCTAAAGTCAAAATAAGGTCACCCAGTGAGTCTGTGACAGAGGAGAGAACCCGGGCCCATGGCTCCCCTGCCTCAGTCCCATTTCAGAAACACCATTCACTGCTCTGCAAAGATGCTCATCTCCCTGGCACTCTTGCTAGGGGCGTGACTGTCTGAGGAATGGCTATGAGAAGGGGACTGGAGAATGCAGGGAGATGCCCTCAGCTTAATGATGCACAGAAGTAGTCTCCCAAGCATTTGTATTCAGAATGCTATGGGATAGCATCAACACCTGTATCTTAGCCTGAAGAGTATAAGGTGTGTTTGATTGCCTCTCCTGGGTGACAGAGGGAGGGGCCATGGGGAGCAGGGCTGGGTAACCATTGCACAAGCAGGTTTCTGCCCAGGCTGCTTCAAGGCTGAGTGCTGGGCTCCCAAACCCAGAGTCTGGCTACAGCTCTGTAGGACAGAACCAGGGGTGCTGTGTGTGCTCAGATCAGGAGGGCAGCTGTGACCCTGTACTTTTTTCCCAGCACTCGAGGAAATGTAGAAAATTGCCTGACAGCCTTTCTCTCTCTGGCAGGGATGATGAGATCCGGGACAAATGCGGGGGTGATGCAGTGCACTACCTGTCCTTCCAGAGGCACATCATTGGGCTGCTGGTGGTCGTCGGTGTGCTTTCCGTGGGCATCGTGTTACCTGTCAACTTCTCAGGGGACCTGCTAGGTGAGAACAAGGAGCCTTGGGCTGGGCTGGGGCATCTGCTTTCAACGCCATGTTTCAGCCACTGCTACCACTGGGTAGCAGTGGAGGGCAGGACAGGACTAACACAGACAAACCCTAACTGTTGTCTCACTTTGAGTGTAGTGCATCCACAAGATCATCCTCTGTAGCTTGGGATTTTAGGTATTCTGCAGATAATAGTCTTGCTATAGCTCACTCTAGTGGTGCTCTGTCCCACTCAGTATTACTGAACATGCTTGTGTCTGCCTCTTTCTCCCTAGAAAACAACGCCTACAGCTTTGGGAGGACAACTATCGCTAACCTGAAGTCTGGGTATGTGTGGGCAGGGGTGGAATGGATAATTGAAGCCCTCAACGGGTGTTTTGTGAATGTTCACTTGCTGCAGAGCCTCATCTCCTTGAAGGTTGTATTTCTGTTCTTGCTGTGAGGCTACTGTCTCTGCTCCAATTTCCAGTCAGAGCTCCTGGAATTTGGTTGTAGGGCATCTGTATGCTATGCTGATTACACTCATGGCCCCAGTGCCTTCAGGGCAGGCCCTGACCAGCCTTACACAGACTTGTAGTGGCAACCTTGCATTGACCTTTGTGGTCTCCCTTGTGACAGGAACAACCTGCTGTGGCTGCACACCACCTTTGCTTTCCTGTACCTGCTGCTGACAGTGTACAGCATGCGCCGGCACACTTCCAAGATGCGCTACAAAGAGGATGACTTGGTGAGCAGGATCTGGCCGCTCTCCCAGGCACATTTTCCCATGCCCTGTGGTCAGGTCAGGTAGCTTGGAGAAAATGCTGAGCACCTCAATTTCCACAGCAATTTAGGGCTGTTGTGTTCTGGCTGGATTTTTTTCTGCCTGGCCAAAGACAGATCACCTCCAGAGCAGCAGTCATGACTGCTTGTGGGGAAACAGGAGAGGACTGCACTGGGTAACATGTGGAAGGACCCCATTCTTCCTTAGGGGTTGTTCCAGCTGCTTTTGCCTTCTTCAGTTCTAAAGGGTAGTCTTGTTTCTGTTCAGGCACCTGCAGTGTAAGTCCTTAGCCTGTCAGTCTGCAGGACACCCGGGTGCAGGATGACAACAGCTAGCACAAGCACAGGAGAGAGGGAGACCTGGTAGCTAGAAGTGATGGGGCTGCTGTTCTTTGTCACTGATGTAGGTCTTGGGAGGGGGCCTTACTGCAAGCTGCAACCTCTCTTCTGGGCTTTTACACCATCCACACCTACCTGTCCTCTCCTTTCTCTCTTCCTTCCAGGTTAAGCGAACTCTGTTCATCAATGGGATCTCAAAATATGCTGAGCCAGAGAAGATCAAGAAGCATTTTGAGTAAGTCTCACTGTGTCCCTAAAGACTGCTCTGTAACAGGGACGTTTTTATTAGGGTAGTACTAGTGTTACCTGGAATGGCAATAATACATTGAGAGCAGAGAGCTAGCCAAAATCAGTGAATACCTTTATTTTGGGCCTCTCACTGTTATTTTTCTGCTTTTTATCTGAATTTGAAGTATCCTTTGTTTTGTGCCTTGGGCTATGCCCAGCTATTTCATGCAGAGCCATAGGGTTCAGTGTGGTAAGCAGTGGACAGGGCATGTCTTGAGATGTAGTAAAGTTCACAGATGAGACACAGGCAGGAGGTGCTCAAGCAGTGACTGTGGGATGTTGTGCTGCTGCCCTGACCACAGTCCTTGTAGAAAGTGTGTCTCTTTAACAAGAAAATTAAGTTTCTCTTCTGTCAGAATCTCACTGTCAGGACCACATTTAGAAGCACCTCGGGTAGAAAAGAAATGCTTTGTACCCTTTGGGAACTCTTCTGCCTCCTTCTGACCACAAGTCTGTGAAGGCAGAGAGGGAAGTGTGTGGTCAGAGAGGCTCCTTGCTGTTAGAGGGCAAAAGTCCAGAAAGGTTTCTTGTGCCAAAGCCTAAAGAATGTAGCATTTGCCCTGTATTTTGCATCTTCTACAAGGGACAGAGCCTGCAGACTCCCATGCAAACTCTTGGTATGCATCGCTGTACTCAGCTCAGGACACTCTTCTCAGGGCCAGAGAGAAGTCCTGAACACTTGGAGTTTGCTTGAGGGGTATGGCCTTTGGTTCCAGTTGTGATGAACTGATGCATCTCATCCACAGGGAGGCATATGCCAACTGCACTGTCCTGGAGGCCCGTCCTTGCTATGATGTTGCCCGGCTGATGTTCCTTGATGCAGAGAGGTAACCTCTATTTTGGGAGAAAAGGCAGATGTTGCTGATACCCCCTGAAGTCTGGTGCCACAGAGTTTTTATGAGTCACCCTCTTTCTTTCCTTTCTTCCTTCTCTTCCACTCTCATGTTTCAGGAAGAAAGCTGAGCGTGGGCGAATCTACTTCACCAACCTGCAGAGCAAGGACAACACCCCATCCATGATCAACCCCAAGCCCTGTGGCCACCTGTGCTGCTGTGTCATCAGGGGCTGTGAGGAGGTAGGGAAGAGCTGGAGGTGTTGGGCAGCAGTTGAGTGTCCTGTGGCTTGGGTCCCCAGATCATCTCTCCTCTGACCTCTGTCCTCCTGCTCAGGTGGAGGCCATCGAGTATTACACCAAGCTGGAGGAGAAGCTCAAAGATGACTACAAGCGGGAGAAGGAGAAGGTTAATGAAAAGCCTCTGGGGATGGCCTTTGTCACCTTCCACAATGAGACCATCACAGCCATGTGAGTGCAAATGGTCCTGTCCTCCTAGGAAGGTGATCTGTCCCAGCCCTTGCCTTAAATCAGAAGAATGGCAGCACTGAGGCATCCCCTCAGATTGTGCCTGCCAGCCTTTTGTGTCAGCATGTCCCTCTTTCTCTTGTCCAGAATCCTCAAAGATTTCAATGCTTGTAAGTGCCAGGGCTGTGCGTGCCGTGGGGAGCCCAGAGCGTCCTCCTGCAGCGAGTCCCTCCATGTCTCCAACTGGACTGTCAGTTATGCTCCTGACCCACAGAACATCTACTGGTGAGCAGCTCTGTAGGGCTCAGTGGCCCTGCAAGTGGGAAAGGGGTGCAGCCTCCCTTTCTCCTTCTCCATCTGGTCTTCCAGTAACTGAGTTGTTCTTGCTGAAGCCCAGCCTGGCTGAGCTACAGGTCTGATCTGGCTGGGAGGGAGCAAGTCTTGGGCTGGCACCCCAAGTAGTGTTCACCAGGCTGGGCTGTGGTGTGCATGTGAAGCCCCACACCCAGTACTCTACCCTGTGCAGCCATCCTGACGCCCTCTTTCTCCCTCCCAGGGAACACCTCTCCATCCGGGGCTTTATATGGTGGATCCGCTGCCTTGTGATCAATGTGGTCCTCTTCATCCTTCTTTTCTTTCTCACCACCCCTGCTATCATCATCACCACTATGGACAAGTTCAATGTCACCAAGCCCGTGGAATACCTCAATGTAAGGACTTTGGAGACAGGTGCAGGATGGGTAACACAGGAACCACCCAAGGCACAATATCCCTTGCAAGGCTAGGGTTAGGGAGAGAGATTGATCCCTGGGTCCAGTCAGCCTGACCATGAGGGAGGTGCTGAGCCTGGACAGGGTGCAGTGGCAGTCGCAGTGCTGTGGACTTGGCATCAGCAAAGGCAGCTGTACCTGGTGCTGACACAAGAGCTGCTGCACCATGTAACATGTGATTTCTTCTCTGCCTTATTGCAGAACCCAATCATCACCCAATTCTTCCCCACCCTGCTGCTGTGGTGCTTCTCTGCTCTTCTGCCCACCATTGTGTATTACTCTGCCTTCTTTGAAGCACACTGGACCAGGTAAGGACAGCCAGCACCTGTTCTTACCTCCTCAGTGAGCTGGCTGGCTGCTACACACTTCTCACTGACATAAAGCTACGGGCTGGATCCTTCTGCTTGAACCTCTGTCTTCCACTCCAAGCATGGTGTTCTGTTGTACCTCTTGGGCACCTGGGAACTACTGTGGATGGCTGTTCTGCCAATCTTCAGCTGCTGTTGTGCAGCATGGTTGTCTGTGCAGAGCTTGACATAGGTCTGCAAGAAGAAGAAAGCTTGGGAAGAGGTGGGGCTGGTTACTATGAGAAGTGCTGTTAGTGAGGGAAGTCCTGGCTCAGGTGAGCAGGCAGGGGTGGTGTGCCTGTACCATGTATAAGATGTAGCTGTTCCAAGGGAAAATCGTTTTAGCTGCTCTGACTTCTGGCCACAGGGAAAGCACTTGAAGTGTGGAGCACAAGAAGTGTGCTGCTTATGAGGCACATTCTCCACAGTACATGCAATGTAAACTTTGTTTTGTGGTCTGTGTTGCAGAGACTGATGGGGAGGGTGCTGCCAGCTCTTGGGATCACAGGTCAAGGAAGGTGATTGCAGAGCCTGTGAGACAAGGGGGAAGGAACGGAGACTGGATAACAGATTTCAAATATGCTGGAGGGAAAGGGGATGTATTTATGTACTAGTAACAGACAGGGTGGGATTTAGATTAGACGTTGGGAAGTGCTTACTGATGAAAAAGCCATGGGAGCATAGCTTGTGTGGCTGGTGGGGTGACAGTGAAAGGTTAACAGCCTCTCTGTCCTCAGGTCTGGAGAAAATAGGACAACGATGCACAAGTGTTACACCTTCCTCATCTTCATGGTCTTGCTGCTGCCATCGCTGGGCCTGAGCAGGTAGGGCTTGTGGCAAGAGAAGGCAAGTAGAGATGGGGAGTACAGGGAGGGTTGAGGTGCACCCCTGATTGTTCTCTTATTTATACAACATCCTTCCTTCGCTGCACTGGTGGCCTGGCCACCGTCCCCTTGGGAGACTGGTGTTTTAATTTTGATTGAGGGAGAGCAGGCCAGACCATACATGACTGGGTCTCTAGGACTTTGTTGACTCCATCTGCAGACACATTGACCTGTCCTGTGGTGTTACAAATAATGCAGCAAAAGTTGGTGTGGTAGATGAGTATGTGTGAAAAGTCTGCTCAAGGTGTGCTGGTGAAGGAGGCATTCTCCACTTCTGTGTTTAGTGTGCAATCCAAATTTTGCACAAAACTAGTGAATTCCCCCTTTTAGCCAGCACTTGAATCGGTTGTGCTGCTCAGCTGAGTGGGAGAGTGTGGGTACAGCAGTGCTAATGTGGTTGGGTGTATGCCTCAAATCTCCTGCAGACTTCATAGAATTGCTCTGTGGGTAACTCTCATGCATCACCTGCCAGCTGCTGGTGTGGGCTCTAGCGCTGAACGGGAAACAAGTAGGGGAACGGTGTGAGGAAGAAAAAACTGGGGAGTGAGTGTGGAACACAGAACTCTTAACTGTGCTTGTTCATTCTTTACACATTGTGGGGTCAGGGGTCTTTAAGATCTCTAAGACCCTTCCAACCCAAGCCATTCTAGGATATTATTGTCTACACCCTACCTAAATTCCACGTTTGAGATGCAGCCCCTCAGTGGTGATGTCAGGCAGCTCCTGAGACTAGACAAACCCTCTGATAGTGGCAGAACAATAGTCTCTCATCCCACTGACTGACTATGCGTTTGCAACACAGATTAAAAAAGCCTTGTTGCATATATATACTTGTGTCTTGGGCAGGTGAATGCTCTCAGAAGGTTTGCATTTTGACCATAAAGCACACTGCGCTTCCTTCTGAGGAGTCAATCCCCCTGCTGTTGCCTGTGGAGTTCTGTACTCCACCAGTTCTAGAGGATGGTTTTATATCAAAAAATCAGAATTGAGGAAAATGGGATTTGTTTCTCCTAAGAGATTTTTTTGAATCTCTTGTTGAAGGGTACCTTGTACCTAACTAGTTTCTTCTGTAGAATCAGTCACCTGTTCCTTACGTGGATGTTGTGCCCAAACAGAGGAGAGGGGAAAAATATTGACAGGATCAGGGTAAAGGGATAAGAACACACATGAGTGAGAAGCTTTACATCCCTTTGTGAGTGTTGCACTGGTTTGTTCTGTTTTATTTTTTCCCAGTGTCCAGTTTACATAATTGCTGGTGACACTCAAAGAGGGAACAAAACAGTCTGTGATCAGAGCTTTGGATCCTTCTAGAGCAGTTTCTACATATTTGCCATGTGCATTTCTGTCTGTCGATGCTTCTGGTGGTTCATCTTTTCTTCTTGCCTTCTTCCTCCACAGCTTGGATGTATTTTTCCGCTGGTTGTTTGACAAAAAATTCCTTGCTGAAGCTGCCGTGCGATTTGAGTAAGTGGAGTTGAGCAGAAAGACTTTGTTTAAAATGGGAGGTGGTTCTTGTTGGCATCCAGAGGTACTGGGGGCTCCCAGCTGCTGCCCTGCAAGGAGGGAGCATCTCTTGCAGCCCGCTGTTGCTGCATCTCCCCAGGTGTGTGTTCCTGCCAGACAACGGGGCTTTCTTCGTCAACTACGTCATCGCCTCTGCCTTCATTGGGAACGCCATGGACCTGCTGCGCATCCCTGGTTTGCTCATGTACATGATACGCCTCTGCCTGGCCCGCTCGGCGGCTGAGCGGAGGAACGTCAAACGAGTATGTAGCGGGGCTGAGGGGATGGGCTGTGCCCTGCACCCAGGAGGGGAGTGCTGCGGTGGGGCTTGTCCAGTGCTGTGTTTAGAGCTGGGTATGTTGCACATACCTGCTCGGCTCTCAGGGTCCTCCTGCTGATGGATCTCCATTCCTTCCTGCAGCACCAGGCCTACGAGTTCCAGTTTGGGGCTGCCTACGCCTGGATGATGTGTGTGTTTACTGTAGTCATGACATACAGCATCACCTGCCCCATCATCGTCCCTTTCGGTAAGTGATACCCCTCTGCCTCCCTGTGTCAGAGATGGAGGGGAGGCAAGAAGGCTCATGGGGGGGAGATATTCCCTCTCAGCCTTGCAAAGAGGCTGATGCCCCACTCATCTGGCTTTCTTTCCCTTCTCCCAGGGCTCATGTATATGCTGCTGAAGCACCTGGTGGACCGATACAACCTGTATTATGCTTACTTGCCTGCCAAGCTGGACAAGAAGATCCATTCAGGGGCTGTGAATCAGGTAGTGGCAGCCCCCATCCTCTGCCTCTTCTGGCTTCTCTTTTTCTCCACCGTGCGCACAGGTGAGCACTGGGCTGGGGTGCCAGCCCTTAGCCTCCTTCTGAGCCACTTCCCTGGCCAGGCTCTGATCCTGGCAGCCTCTAGCCATGGAGCACGGTCACAGTCCTTTTGACACCGCCACTTTGGTTTTTCCTTTGCCCCAGGATTCCTGGCCCCCACTTCCATGTTCACCTTTGTAGTCCTCGTGATCACCATTGTGATCTGCCTGTGTCACGTCTGCTTTGGACACTTCAAATACCTCAGCGCTCACAACTACAAGGTGAGGCACAATGGTGGGTGTGGGACCCTTCTCCTTGGTAGCACAGCTCAACCACAAAGCAGCAGGAGCTCTGGGGGGGTCCCAGCCTGCTGTTCAGCAGAGCCTGTCAACCCTGGCTTCACAGAGGGATAGTCCCAAGGCTGTCCCTGCTGCCTTGGGATGCTGCTCCTGAGGTGAGACAGCAAGTGTGTTGCCCTGGCAGTCTCAATTTTTCCTTTTCTCTCCAGATTGACCACACAGAAGTGGATGCCATGGACAACAGGCAGAATGGGAGACCTGTCACCAATCTGCCGGCTCCCAAATCTGCTGTGAGTCACTGTCCCCATCTCTGTGCCCTGGCACACTCCTTACCTGGGTTTGGAAAGGGGGAGGTAACTCCCTGTCTGAGTACCTCACTCCTCACTTCTCATTTTTCTGAGTCAGCACCTGGATCCTCCTAGTGAGAGTGGGAGGCAACTGTTGGGCACTGTGCCACTCACCTGCTCTGGGTGATGAAGTGTAACCCCCCCACACACACCTCTTTCCCACTGCTCCTCAGATGCTGTGCATTTTCTTTCCACCTCTCTTTCGGCTGGGACAGTGAATCCAGCCGGGTCAGTCTCCCTTCTCATTCTGCATCTTTGCACGCTTGCACGCCAGCAGATGCTGTCACCCACCAGGCTTGTCCTAGCACTAACACAAAGGGGTCTCCAATTGCCTTGAAGGCCATGGAAGTGCTTTTGGGACTCTTCTCTCCCCTGTCCAACATCCTGAGACCCCAGAGTCAGTTTTGTGAACTTCACCTTGCTCACTGGCTCACTCCAACTGCTTCCTTCCACAAGGTTTTTGTAGTGGGGGTCTACATAGGGCTGCAGAGATGGGTTAAAGCAGAGCCTCCTGCTTCCTCAGGAGAGCAGGGCTGGGATGTGCACATCTAATCCAGGCTCCTTCCTAGTCTCCAGACACCTAAGGGCAGCAACATTTCGCCAAAAGGAGAACCCTTATAAGAGGCAGGCATAGCCTCAGAGGACACATCTACTAGCAAAAAGGGGAGTGCAGTCCTCCAGTTCACGTGGGCTCCAAAGAGTCTGAGAAGCCACAGTCTTTCCCAGACCAGGTGCCCTGTCACGGAATGCTGGGGTTTGAAACAACACATCCAGTGTTTCAGGGCCAAGCTCCACTCTTACCCCTCTCCTCTACATTCCATGGGGTCTGGACTCTTCCTTGCCCTCCCAGCATATCCCCACGCTAAGCAGCCTCATGCATGGTGCTTAGTGTGGTGTGCTCTGCTTCCTGCAGAAGTTCCCTAGACTCACATGTGTTTCTGCTCTCTCCCCACCCCTTGGCTGCCCCATGCCTGGCCCTGACAGAAGTACATCGCCCAAGTGCTGCAGGACTCCTCGCCGGAGGGCGAAGCTACAGAGTCGGAGGAGCAGGGATCGCAGGACGAGGAGCTCATCAACGCAGATGGCATGAATGACACAGATTTCCAGTCGTGTGAGGACAGCCTGATAGAGAATGAGATCCACCAGTAGGGACCTCGAAGGGCGGGAGGGGAAGGAGGCCCAGGAGCAGGGCAGGCTGTGCGCACGGAGACCTGGGAAGAGGCACCCGAGGGTGCTGGCTACTGCCCTCGCCCTCCCACCCCCAGGGCTGCTGCCTTCAGTGAGGGCAGGGGCCCTGCTGCAAGCTCTCCATCTCCCTGCCCCTCCACCCCTGCGCCAGCCCGGCTGCTCGGCAGGCATGCTCTTTACTAGCTACCTTCTTCAATGCATCCCTGGACCCCAGAACCCCAGAGGCTGGGGAGGAGGGGACCATAACCTCTGCGGTGCTGCCCTGGACCTGCAGGAAGGAGGAAAGCTGGGTGCTTTGTGGGAAGGGGCATAAGGGGAACATTTGGGGTGTCCTGAGCAGGCAACTCTATCCCCTGTCCTCCTGGTGAGAAACACTAATAATTTATTAGATTTGCAGGAAGGTGATAAATGAACAACTTTGGTCAGTCTGTTGGAAACCCCACCCAGGGTGGGGTTGGCTTTTGTTGCACCTTCTCCCTGTGCCTGCGTGTGCCCTTTCTCAACTGTTTGCAGCATCCAGTTGGTGCAGCATCCCAGGAGCTGGTCCAGGCCCGAGGTGGTGACAGGCTTCCCCCTCACCACAGGGGTGGTGACAGTGACAGCCTGGCTTCGTGGTCAAGGGTGGCATCATGCTGGGGAAGGGGCACTGAGCTAGACAGGCCCTCTCACAGTGAGGGGTGCTGAGGGCATTTCTCATGGGCAGGAGGAGGCGCAGGCAGCCTCTCCCCCAGGTCCTGTTCCCTCCTCCCCCAGGGGCACAGGCAGGCGCTTGCAGCATCTTTTGAAGTGGCATTTTTCTTTGCACATTTTACTCCCCTTTCAAACAAATCAACCTGACCCCCATGTGGTACTGCAGCCCCCTTTTTGCTGCCCTGTGTCTGCACAGCAGGGTCAGGCTTGGGGGTGGGGGGGGCTGTGTGGGGGTCTCCTGGGTGCTAGGAAGAGGGGAGAAAGGGTCTCAGGCTACAGGCCCTCAACACCCTGCAAGATCAGCACTGCCTGGTTGCAGTGAGGCCCCATGGGCTTCCTTCCCTGAGCTGCTGCAGGGTCTTCCCCCAGCTGAGGTGGTCAGAGGGAGGGAGCCCTGGGAGAGCAGCCCCTAGGAGCCCTCTCCAACCAAGACCACCATCTTCAGGAGCACAAAAGCCTCATGGGGTTATGCTGACTTTCTTTACCTGCCCTGACTGGTGTAGGCTCCCCTGTCATCACCCAGCCTGAGAGGGGGGTTGTTCCTCTCCTACCTCTTGCCCTGTTGATAGCTGTGTCCCAGAGGCAAGCAGGGAACAGGATGGGTGGGAGAAGTGGACCGGAGCCCCTGGCACATGGATGAAGGACTGACCCCGTTTAAAGACACTTGGTGAGGAGGTTTCTGGTCAGTATCAGTTGCCCTCAATTGCTTCCCCCCTCCCCTTGTGTAAAATGTAAAGGAAAATAATAAATCCCTCTGCTATTTAGCTATATTTATTTCCCTCAAACCCTGCCACCATCCTGTTTGGTGCTCATTGCGGACACTATCACCCTCCCTTTGCCTGTCATATGTGGGTGCTGCACCAGCTCCCTGGGGCTGTGCCCTCCAGAGCCTGAGGGGCCGGGTGAAAGGGGACGGTCATTTACCTTTTCCATCACCCGTGCTGGCCCTGGAGCTCCAAGCACTTTAATAGACCAGAACAAGTGAAGTGTCAACCCTGCCCACCTCAGCTGCTGGGAACGGTGGTCACATCTTACGGCTTTTCTCCCCTGTGCCTCCCACTGGAGGAGGGGAGCCAGACCCACAGAGAGCAGGTAGGGGGCTGCTCCAGGAAGGACACAGCTGACTTTCCTGTATACCTCCTCTATAGGAGTCCCAGGCCTGGAGAAAAGGGTGGATGGAAAAGAAGATATATGGGTCTTCAGTGCATGGGGAGGGCAGGCCACCCCAGCTTCCAGGGCTTGACTGGGGCTGGAGCACACATGGCTATGAAGGTGCATGGTGAGAGTTGCCCGACCCTTCCAGGTAGTGGCCAGGAATGAAATGAGCACGTAAGCTGAGAGTTCCCAGTCCACTCTTAGGCTGGGGCAGGGGGAATGATGATCCTTTTTCCCTCTTCTCGCACCCACCTACTGCCCTTGCTCCTGGTCCAGCAGGTGGGCTGGGATACTATGGTCTCTGTAGGTACGGCCATGCTCTGGGGCTGCCTCTGCGGCTGTCGGGGCCCTGCCCACAGAGAGCTGTGTGTTCTGAGTGGCACTGTCTGTGTAGAGATGTGTATAATACCCTGTATATATTTGTGTACAAAAGAAAAAAGAAAAAAAAGGAGCTATTGTTCTTGCAGTCTTTTCTTTGTGAAGTGGGTTGGAGGCTGGGACCTGGGAGGAGAGGACCCCAGCTGCTGCAGGGCTGCAGGAGCATGCGTGGTGCAAAAGGAGGAGTGGGGAGTTATGAGTGAGCTCGTGCCAGATGTCAGCCCACCCCTACTGTTCCAACAGCAAGTTACCTAGCCACTCCTGCCATATCCATTCAGAACCTGGACCCCTGCTTTGGGTGGACAGCTAAAGCCTTTGGGAAGGCCTGAGCGGTGCCAGACCCTTGGAGCACAGAGGAGCACGTTCCCGACACATGATGCTGCTCGTACATCAGCCAGGCCCTGGGGCAGCCAGCAAGCAGCCAGCCCCGAGGACGTCCCTGTTGCTGTGTTCAGGCTGGATCTGGTGTGCTTCCCAGGAGAGTGCTGCATGCTATGTTCCTTATGTTGTGCACAGTGGCTGTTGCTCGGAGGATGGCACAAGGGAGAGGCAAGGCCTGGCGTGGGCTGCTGGGAGACGGACAAGTGACCCAGCTCTGTCCCCACCTCAGCAGGGGACAAAAGATCCTCCACCCCTTGCCAAAGGACAGGGAAGAGGCAGTGCCTGAGAACAAACAACAGAAGACTGAAAGAAGAACCATGCCTGCTGCCAAGTCCCTGCAGCCATCACTGCAAAGGAAAGCTTGAGGGGAAGGAAACAAGGAAATTGCACAGGGATTTTGCAGGTGTTTTAGGGAAACTGCTTCTGAGCATAGGGGGAAGGACACGGCACAGCCCTTGTCACAGGATTATTGAGGAGCTTTCTCCTGCCCCAGGAGCGTCAGCTGTGAAAGCAGCTTTGGAGGCCACTGAAGGGTAAGAAGGCAGGAGCTGAACAGGACAACGGGGTCTCAAGGACAGGCACAAACCCAAAGCAGGAACAAGCTCTGGCACTACAGGCCTCTTGCTCTTTGAAAGCACAGTGCTGCCTGCAGTGCTGGGGAGAGCTAAATAATGACCCCAGCAGGGACCCCCCTATGCTTTCAGCCTGGGGCAAGCCTGGCCGGGAAAAAGATGGAGCAGCCCTTGCAACTACCCAGAGCAGGGCACCCCAAGGCTTCCTCTGCACAGCAGGATATGCTGCCTGTAAGAGAGTCCCCTATATAGGGATAGGGCAGCTCTAGTGGGTGCTGGCCAGGACTGGACTGGTCCCTTGGGGGTGCAGCAGCAGGACCATGCTACAGCTGGTTTTTTCTAACTGTTGGGGTTGCCCTTCCCTCAGGCAGCTCCTGGCTCTAACGTGCAACCTGCTCCCTGCTTAGGACAGATTTACCCCCTGGGGCAAGGTGGGTGAGGTGAAAAGCAGGTGCCCTGTGAGGCCTGGGCTCCTGCAGGCTCACTGCCAGCTGCTGCAGGGAGGCTGTATGGGCACAGCCTCCCCAGCTGCAAACAGGTACCAGAGAAGAAGGAGCTCCAGGGTTGGTGACACCCATTAGGATCATCCTTTTCAGCCCTGGCACCAGGAGAATGGCAATACAGAGCTTCTTTGCTGGGACAGGGCTGAGCTGAACTGCTCGTGCCAGACCAAGCCATGTCAGATATGCTGGGCTAAGCCACACCAGGCCAGGCTGTGCCAAACCATGCTGAACCATGCTATGCCAGGCCCTGCTGTGGCCATGCCCGCTGGTAAGAGCACCACCCAGCATAGCTGCAGCATGAATCACAGAGGGCATGCTGGGCCAGTGGGAAGCCCCAGGGCAGTGGGACCTGCCCGGAGAGGGCCCTGCTGGCACCCAGCAGCGAGGGGCAGCTGGGGGGTGGGGTGCCAAGCGGGGCACGCAGAGAGGCCGGGCAGCTGGTGGCAGCGTTGGTGACCGTGACCACTGGGACCACCGTACTCAGTCGTGGCAGCAGAAGGTCAGCAAGTCCTGGGGACAAAGTGCAGTACAGAGCTTCACCCAGCTGAGCTAGGGTGCCGGCAGTGTGGAGCAGTCACCCGCAAATCCACTCCTAGGGGAAAGTTGCTTCCTCTTTTCCTTCCAGCCCCGGTTTCCGTGGGCACCCAACCCTTTCCTGAGAACAATGGTGGAAGGAGCACGCCCATCCCAGCGGTATCCCTCCATCCCTGGGAGCTGGGAAACAGTGTCAGCAGGCAGAACCTCACCAGCAGTCCCGATCAATCCCCTCCCAGTGTCTGCAAGCAGTCACTGCTCCTTTAATTCCCCCTCCCACTGCTCTCCCGGCTTTGCTCGCACATCCTGCCCGCCGAAACTCCACCTTCCGCGGGGCTGTACCGAGCCGGGCTGGGCTGGGCTGGGCCGGGCCGAGCCGAAGCGGGCAGGGCGGTGGCGGCAGCAGCTTCCGTAAGTCCATCCCCCCCATCCTCATCCTTATCCGACCCCCAGCATGGGGTTAAGCAACAGGGGGGAGCCCGCCGCTGGGCGGGCAGGGCTGCGGGTCCGTTCTGTCTCCCCCTCCCCGGGGAGTTGCTTCCTCTGTTTTCTTAGCTTATCCAGGCTTGCCTATCCCTCCCATCCCCTTTCTGTCCGCGGGGATTTTTGCATTAGGTAACGCATCCGCAGAGACCCATAGGCTTCCCAGTCGGGGCGGGGAGTAAACTGGATACCGCAGCCTCTCGGGATGCGCTGCCGACCCCAAAGCCAAGCCCGCATCCCATCAAAGGGACGCGGGAACATACAGGGGAGCCTGCGGGAAACGAGGGTCTTTGTCATCCGGAGGGCTGGAAAGGGCCTGAGAGCTGCTTGAGCACTGTGGGGATGCCATGGGCGGCTGTGGCGCCCTGCCCCGAGCTGAGTATGCGGCAGGATACAGTGTGTCAGGGCTGATTCTGGGGAAGGGAACTCCCCACTTCCGTTGATCTTCAAGCGCAGCTGGCAAACCTACGGTCTGCAAAGATTTTTGGCTGGACTTCAACAGTGATGCTGCCCTAGGGCTTTGCAGTATGCGCAAAAGTGCACAAGGTGTCTGGGACCCTGCAGGAACCAGTGTCTCTTTTTGCTCCCACCTGGAAGGGATCAGAGGTGCCTCGAGTACTGGAAAGCATCATATTGTAGTTGGGTGTCACCTGTGATGGAAAAATGCTCTGGGGGCTTGGCTTGTCTCATCACACCCCTTCCTCCTCCGTGGAGGACCTGCAGTGTCTGTCAGCATCAGCCTGGGGAGGTGTCAGCAGCTGACCCCGTTGCTATACAGACCCATGTGGTTCCTCTCCCATTCTGGGGTCTGAAATGCCTTTCTTTGCTCTGCGCTTGCGTGACCTCCGTCTGCCACTGAGCACAGCCTTCCCGAGTATTTTGAGCCACAGAGCTAAGAATAACTCATACGGTGCCCGTGTCTGCACACAGCTCCCCATGTCCGCCGCCATGGCCGGTGCCGGTAGGTAGGGAAGGAAAGGGTGCAGGGAACCTGTCAGGGGCTGCTGGTGGGGGAAGTTCCCTGCCCATTGTCAGGCTGTGCTGGGGAGTTCGTGAGGTGGGATGTGGAGGCATTGTGGGCAGCTGTACTTGGGATTCCTCCTCCCTCAGGCCCCCTGTGTTCTGGGCAGTGTGTGGGACTGGAGGAGCCACCCTGCCAGCTCTGCAGGCACCGAGTGCTTTGCCACTGGGAAAGACTGCCAGGGCTGCAAGAGTCGTAGGAGGAGCTCCGTAGATTTGGGACCATCATAGAGGAGAGAAGGGCTGGCGCTGCCCTGGAGAAGGATAGTGGGTTTAGAGCATCCCAGAGTAGGCAGAATGATGGGAAAGAGTAGATTTTTCTTCTGAAAAGCTTCTGGCTAGGACAACCACATGGGTTAGCAGCCAAGTTTATGCCCTCTGCATCTGCCAAGAGCTTGCACTCTTCTCACTGTTGCCTGCCTTCCCTTTGGCTATCACAGCACTTAAGGACAAGAAAAACAGCCTCTTTGGAGCCAGGCTGCACCCTGCTCCCCTGGGATAGGGTGCTGGGGAGGGAGAAGGCCAGCAATGGCATTTGAATTTGCTGCTCTTGAGAGGGTTGCTGGCTCCTGGCTTATTTACCCAAGGACTACTCCACTGTCTCACATGGAGAAACCTCTGAAGTATTCGGCACCAGCCCTGCCAAGCAGGAGCTGAGCTGGCTGGAGAGTGGGGCAGGGTGAGCCGCAGATGCCGGTGGGCTAGTGATGGTGGCACCTGCCCCACGGCCCCGCTGCAGGTGACACTGCTCGCATGGAGGCTTGGAGGCCCCGTCCAGCCTGGGCGGTGCTGCTGCTACGGTGCCTGAACAGGGCTGAGGGCAGCTGGACGGAGGGAGGGCAGCTGGGACTTGCCCACCGCAGCGGACGAGGTGGGGCAGGGCTGCGGGGCCAGACACGCCTGGCAGCTGTGCCATGCTGGTTCGAAGCTCCTGGCCGTGCTGCTGGTCAGAGCGCCGGCAGGATGGCCGGGGCAGGGAAAGGTGCGGAGGGGGCTCTGCGGAGTCGGTCCTGCCCCGCTCTCCTGGTGCCGGGGTGCCCCGCTGCACTCCGTAACCCTTTCGCGGTGTCTCCCAGCAGGCTGCTCCACTGGCAATCGACGAGCCTTGAGTCATCTTCCCTGTGTGTGTGTGTGCTGTCCCGCCTCTTCCTTCCCTGTCCTTCTCTGGCCCCATAGCTGGAGCTATCTGCGCCCCGCTGGGCTCCTCCCTACCCGGCCCTATTGACTCAGTGCTCAGGCAGCCGGCGCGGCTTTCGGGGAAGAGGGAAAAAGACAGGGAGAGGCCCCTGGGGGTGGGAGAAGCTGCGGGCGGTCGCTGACGCCCTCCCGGCTGAGGCGGGTGAGGAGGAGCCGGGACGAGGGAAGAACCCGGAAAACTGCGCCGGGAGGAGAGGCTGACGGGGTTGGAAAGCGTCTGAAATTCCTCCGGGCTCAGCCTTTTGGCGTGGCGGGGACGGGACAGGATCCATGACCTAGGTGCTGGGGAGGCTGCTTCCTCCCAGCCAGCCGTCAATGCTGCTTTGCCCGCTCGGTGTCCCCTAAAGACAGCAGGGCTGTGACGGCCAGGCTGCAGGACAGGGCTCAGAACGGGGCTGCTGCTGGGGATGGGGTCTGGGAGGTTCTCCTGATGTGTGTGCCCCACCTCTGTGTGTCACTGGGCTCACTGCGCCAGGCCAGTGCTGCTGGAGAAGATCCCTGCTACGGGAGTGTTGGGGAACTGGGGATTCAGCCTCCAAGCCGGGCTCTGTGTGATGGCTGATATCCCCAGGGGAGAGCAAGGCAGCGGGCCCTGCCTCAGCCTGGCCATGCCTGCTCTGTTGCAGGGAGTGGAGCGGAAGGTAGCGGTGCTGGTGCCCAGCTATGATGCCCTTTGGCGGGATGGCTGCTCGTCTGCAGAGAGACCGCCTGAGAGCCGAGGGGCTCGGCCAGCACAACAACGCCATCAAGTACCTCAACCAGGACTATGAGGCCCTCAAGCAGCAGTGCATTGAGAGTGGCACCCTCTTCAGGGATCCCCAGTTCCCAGCTGGCCCCACTGCCCTCGGATTCAAGGAGCTGGGGCCACACTCCAGCAAGACGCGGGGAGTGGAGTGGAAGCGTCCGTCGGTAAGTGCTGGGCTTGCTTCTTCTCAGGCTGGGCTGGCATCCCTGCCCTGCAGCTCTGCATTGATGTGGTGTGCTGATCTGCAGACTGGCCCTGGCTGGCAGCCCTCAGTGCTCAAAATCCCTGAAGTGCTGCAGAGCCACTTTCCCAAGGGCCCAGAAAAGCACTGTGTCTAGCAAGCACTGCTTTCTCTGGGCAGCACACTGTGGGCTTCAAAATAGGTGGGTTGTTTTGTTGCTTCTAGATGTCATGGCATGGACCTGTCACCCTCAGTAACTGGGGCTTCTGAGAGTGCATACCCCTGGTGCCATAAGGGCAAGGGGAATGTCATGCAGCCGTGTCCTCCCATGGCTACAGCAGAAGATCTTGCCTTGACTTACTGTGATGGCCTTGGGGTGGCAGTGAAGCTGCCATCCCTAGCAGAGGGCAGGTGGGGTAAATCTCACAGGGACCATACACCATTTCTCTCGAGTCAGAGCTGCAGTGGGTGCCAGCCCTGCTAAGGCCCAGGCCCTGCCAAGCTCCAGCACTGGCATCTGATTCTGTCTTTCTGCAGGAATTAGTGGATGACCCTCAGTTCATCGTTGGCGGTGCCACCCGGACAGACATCTGCCAGGGGGCTCTAGGTACGTGTTGAAGTTTTGTCCCTCGACCTTGGTACAGACAGTAGTGACTGGGGAGAGTTGGGTGGCTGGCCCTTTCCATTTGGTGAGCAGGAAGCTGCAAGTCAGGGAGGCATCCTGTGCGTCCTGGTGGCTCTAGGCTAAGGCTCCATGCCAATATCAGAGGAGATTCTGGGTGCATCTGTGCCTGACAGCAATGCCAGAAGCTGCTCCAAAGAGCTCCCTGCTTTGGTGAATGGTGAGGGATGGCAGCTGCATGGTAGTAACAAACTGAGGTGGTGGTGGTGGTGGTGACAAAGTGCTTGCCAAGAAATGTGGTGTGGCAGAAGGGAATTGAGAGGTGTACGAGTGATGATTTGTCATTTCTTCAGGAGTGTCTCCCAAGGCAAAGACACTGAGACAAGGAGAGAAGTGTTCATGGGCTGGGTAGGATAGCAGAGTTGAACCACAGCTGGGATTGTGTGGTCATCAGAAACAGATCTTGGTACCACAGAGAGTGTTGTCCTGATTGGGAGCAAGTAGGGCACTTGATTGGGAGTACTGTATTCCTTAGCACATACAGCATGCTGTTTTCAGGGCTGACTACATTTAATATATCCAGTAATTAGTACAAACTTGAGGTGGCAACTGGAGTGCATAACAGCCTGAAGCACTGTAGTAGTGTTCACTTGGTCATTAAAAATTCTGAAATGGCATTTTGTCAAACCACAGCCCAGTTACATGTTATCCAGGCTCTAGGCTAAGGTGTGAAAGGCTTCAAAGGCAAAAGAGAAAAGGAAATCAAGGCAAAGAATTTAAAGCACAATGCTGGCCTTGAGCAGCACTTGTGGTTAAGATCACTCAGAAGGAAAAATGAGGTGGTGTTGCTTGCAGTTTGAGAAGCTGGGGTAGCAGCATTAAACCACTTGGTTGATAAAATGGCCTTTTTACATGCAAAGTGTAATTGTGCTTCAGAACTTGCTGTCTGAGATATGGATGGCAGTCATATGAATGGGTTCCACAAGAGTCTAGATAAATGGCTACAGGAGGGGGCTGTTGGTGCTGACTGTGTGTGGTGTCCTGGACACAAGCTCCAGGTGAGGGAGGATTGTTCCTTGTTGCCTTGGGCTAATACTTCTCTCTGTGGGCAGGCTGAGCAAGCCTGGATCGCTGAGTTCTGCTTGCTGGACCTTCTCTGGTTCTTCCATGGGCTTTTTGAGCTGGGGAGCCCCAAACATTTGCAAGGAGAGCACACCATGGGCTCCTAAACATCCATCACCTACCCTGCCAGCTAGGAAGGTAATGGGTTCTCACACCAGCTTCCTCTCCGTCCCCAGGCGACTGCTGGCTGCTGGCTGCCATCGGCTCCCTCACACTCAATGAGGAGCTCCTGCACCGTGTGGTGCCCCACGGACAGAGTTTCCAGGAGGACTATGCTGGCATCTTTCACTTCCAGGTGGGCTGGGAGTCCCTGGCCCTCCACAGCTGGTGGGCTGCGGCAGAAGCGAGGGTGGTGGGTCGAGGCCATCCCTCTGGGGATGCTCTGACCTCACCCCACTCTCTCCTCACTCCCCAGATCTGGCAGTTTGGTGAGTGGGTGGATGTGGTGGTGGATGACCTCCTGCCCACCAAGGATGGGGAACTCCTGTTTGTCCACTCGGCGGAGTGCACCGAGTTCTGGAGCGCTCTGCTGGAGAAGGCCTATGCCAAGTGGGTACCCCCGTGGTGGGCATGTGGGTGGGTGGGTGGGGGGCAGGGCACTCGCTGTGTGGGGTGGAGAGAAGGGAGTCTCCTCTGTGGCTGTCCCTGCCGGTGCTGGGCGGCCGGGCAGCAGCAGTGTGCCACCTCCTTGTCTCCCCACACACCTCTCAGGCTGAACGGGTGCTACGAGTCGCTCTCAGGGGGCAGCACCACCGAGGGCTTTGAGGACTTCACGGGCGGCGTGGCAGAGATGTACGACCTGAAGCGGCCGCCGCGCAACATGGGCCACATCATCCGCAAGGCGCTGGAGAGGGGCTCCCTGCTGGGCTGCTCCATTGATGTAAGCGGTGTGCCGGGACCAGCCGGGGCTCTGCCGCAGCGCTGGCCAAAGGGAGGCCTCACAGCCCAAGGCTGTATCAGCAGCCCTTGGGCTGGGACAGTGAGTGGGAGGTTACTTCTTTTCCCTCTTAGACAGCACCCTTTCCAGAGCCAATATGGCAGCCCTGCGATGTGGTGCTGCAACCCAGCTGCTGTGAATGGGCTCCTTTGGATGGAGTGAGGCTGTTCATCTCAAGTGCAGGACAAAGGACTGCCCATGACTCTGGCCCTGTCTTGCATCAGCAAGTTACCTGGAGCATGGTTTTTAAGTTCTGAAGTTTGGGTGGCTCCCTGATGGATCTTCAGGGTCCTGTGCTAGGGAAATTGTCTTTAAATTGTCCACAGCCAGCAGCCTTTGAGCACAGGGAGTTGCTACCTGCTAGTTCTTTTGGCTGGAGCAGTGCAAAGCAAGGAGAATTCTCCACACAGCAGAGGGAAGGGGTAGGGACAGGACTACATTAATTCAATCCTACTGACTCGAGCACTACCTGTTCTCCTCAGATCACAAGCGCCTTCGATATGGAAGCAGTGACCTTCAAGAAGCTGGTGAAGGGCCATGCCTATTCTGTCACAGCCTTCAGAGATGTGAGTCACCTAGATTAGACTTTAATTCCTTAGCAATAACAGCCCGGCCAGTGGCATGGGCTCCACCTCCTGTGTCTGGTGTCTGGCAGGTGAACTACCGGGGTCAGCAGGAACAACTCATCCGCATCAGGAACCCCTGGGGTCAGGTGGAGTGGACTGGGGCCTGGAGTGATGGGTAAGCAGGACAGGAGGGATGGCAGTCTTGCTCTGTCAGGCCAGCAAGCGCTGTGCACATAGCAGTCAAGCACAGGGCACTGCTGAGGGGAAGCTCACAGTGTGCCGTGCCCTTCACATCAGAAAGAGAAGAGCTGAGGGTCAGCTCTGAATTGCTCTCAGTTCCCCTTCAGGAGTCCCTATCTAATTGTCTCTCTCCTGCTACTCCAGCTCCTCTGAGTGGAACAACATTGACCCTGATGAGAGGGAAGAGCTGCAGCTGAAGATGGAGGATGGAGAGTTCTGGTGAGTGGCAGAGCAAAGTGCTGCTCAATTTCAGCAGCCAGTCTGGAATGAGCAGAGGAGCTGGGGAGAGATCCTGTGGTCATGCTTCACCTGAAGCACATGACCTGCCTTTATGAGCTGGCTTTCCAGCACTGGAGAGCTTGCCAGCATTTTCTCATCTGATCTAGTTAATAATTTGCCTCCTTTGAAGGAAATTTAGGCCAACTAAATGCAAAATAAACATCTAGGAAGAGTAAACATCCCTTTTTGCCCAAAGCCAGCACTAGGCTTTAAATAAGCTGTAAGTGTTTAGGGTAAAAGATTTTACTGTCACTTAGTTCTCCTACAATGCTAGCTGGGTCCAGAGCTGCTTGTGCTCTCCTCCCTCCCCATAGCAGTGCCCTGGCCTCAACCCCTATCTGACTCCCACAGGATGTCTTTCCGGGACTTCATGAGGGAATTCTCCAGGCTGGAGATCTGCAACCTGACCCCCGATGCCCTCACCAAGGACGAGCTCAGCCGATGGCACACACAGGTGTTTGAGGGCACGTGGCGCCGGGGGAGCACTGCCGGGGGCTGCAGGAATCACCCAGGTACCTCTGCCCTCCACACCTGTGCTCTTGGCAGCTTGATGAAGCCACGTGTCTCATCCGCACATCCCCTTCCTCCCAGCCACATTCTGGATCAACCCCCAGTTTAAGATCAAGTTGCTGGAAGAAGATGACGACCCTGGGGATGATGAGGTGGCCTGCAGCTTCCTGGTGGCTCTGATGCAGAAGCACCGGCGGCGGGAGCGGCGGGTGGGAGGTGACATGCACACCATCGGCTTCGCTGTCTATGAGGTAACCCCTGCCCGCCCCAAGGCTTCTTCCTTGGCACAGGCTCAGCCCCGCCAGTCCCACCTCAACCCCAGTCCTCAAGGAAACCTTTTCTACCAGCTTTGGCCAGCTGTGGGCTAATGGCCCCTATCCTGTGCTCCCTGCAGCTGTAAGGGATGGGGCAGGTACTGGGATTGTGATTTTTCTCCTCTTTTCCCTCTATCTGCAGGTTCCTGAGGAGGTACGTCCTGAGTTATCAGAGCCTACCTCATCTTGGAGGGAAGCACAAGACTGGGCAAAAACGGGTTGATGCATCCAGTGGCATGGGATCTGCACAGCACTGGCCATGGCTATGGTGCTAGTGGGTGCCAGGCACCTCCATGTGGGACAGAGGGATGGCTCCTACTGGATGGGCAGGGCAGGGCTGTCCTACCTGATGGGGCTGACGTTGGTCCCGCCACTCCCTGTGGGTGCTTTCCATTGTGGTCCACGAGCACGTTCCTTCCCCCAGGCACAGGGCATGCAGAATGTGCACTTGAAGAAAGACTTCTTCCTGCGAAACCAGTCCCGGGCACGGTCTGAGACCTTCATCAACCTGCGGGAGGTGAGCAACCAGATCCGGCTGCCCCCCGGCGAGTACATCATCGTGCCCTCCACCTTCGAACCGCACAAGGAGGCCGACTTCGTCCTGCGCGTCTTCACCGAGAAGCAGTCGGACACAGCGTGAGTCCTGGCCTGGGAGGGACACCCCGTGTCTGTGAGTGGTGGTGGGATGTTCCCCGCTGCAGGCAGCCTGCGGGCTCGGGACCCTGCTCATCACTTTGTTTTCCCCTTTCTGCCCCAGGGAGCTGGATGAAGAGATCTCGGCAGATCTGGCAGATGAGGTAGGAGCCGCCAGTTTGGATCGGTTGGTGCTGAGGCTCTGGGACTTGGGAGGGGGAGCTATAGGCAGGGGGTAGCTGGCTTAGTCTGGGATGTCACTGTGGCTGGAGAGGGGCTGGGGTGATGGGGATGTGGGAATTAACAAAGATGAGAAGAACTAAGAAGAGCTTCCTTTCCAGTTGGTGTTTACTGAGCCTGGGAGGCAGGGTAGAGCCTGGGTTTGACCACTAACCTCTTCTTTCTGGTTTGCATCACCCCAGGAGGAAATAACTGAGGATGACATAGAGGACAGCTTCAAGAACATGTTCCAGCAGCTGGCAGGGGAGGTGGGTACGGCTGCGTCAAGCTCTGGAAGGCCCCCTGGGGATGGGAGGGGACAGGACCAAACCTCTGGCCATGGGAGTTCCAGCCCACCCCACGCTCACTCAGTCTCATCCTGCAGACAAGTCCATCTTTGCTCAGCCCAGCTGTCCACAGGGATGGTGTGACAGGGGCAGATTTGGGGAAGAGCATCCAGCTGTGACCAAAACTCTTCTGGGTGTGCAAGGATGGAAACGTAATGGCATCCTCATGTTTTGTGACTAAGGCAGAGATGTTTAGGCAGGAGGGGGACAATGGCCACTAGTGGGGTGGAGAGCAGGCAAGGGATGATGCTAACTCTGCTTCTGCTCCAGGACATGGAAATCAGCGTCTTTGAGCTTCGGACTATTCTGAACAGAGTCATCTCCAGACGTAAGAGATCTCTTCCCACCCCTTGCTCCCTGCAGCCCAGGCTTGCTCAGCAGGTTGGGTTTTGAGGCATGTGCTCAACCTCCTTCTTTCTCCTCAGACAAAGATCTGAAAACAGATGGGTTCAGCCTGGACTCCTGCCGCAACATGGTCAACCTGATGGATGTATCCTCTTGGTGCGGTGGGCCAAGGCCAGCTTTCCTGGTGCTCAGCCTGCTGGAAACAAGTCTTCTCTGTTGGAGCTGGGGCTTGCCTCTCTCTCCAGCAGTGCCAAAGCTGTTCAACCAGGGGAGGAAAGGAAGGGGTCCTTATGCCTTCAGGGCCACCTGCTCTATACTCTTTGGCTTTAGGAGCAGGTTTTTTGGAAAGGGCCATCACTTCTCCTGCTTGCTTGGGCCCTGGCTCTGCCACCAAAAGGCCAGCATGGTCCCATTCCATGCCTTCTATTTTTACCTCAAGGAAAAGCTTCACTTCCCACGGGCTCCCCAGCCTGATGTGCTGTTGTGGCACCCAGCCCTTGAGGCACTCCTGGAAGGGAACGAGGACACTACTGGGCTTCTTTCCCCCAAACCATCCTGTCCAGCTGTTGTGGATGAGAGGTGTCAAGTGACAGGAGCCATGGCCAGTGTCCTGCTTGCACAAGGACATGCAGCTGAGGGGTCTGGCAAGGAGCACCTCTGAGCCCTTCTCCAGCCCGGCCCTACAGCTTCCCTTTTTGCTAGAGGCCAGCCCAGCTTCAGTCCAAGGACAGCACAGCAATGTGCTTCCTACAACAGCAGCACAGCTCTCCCAGGGAATGGCATTGCAGCTAGTTCAAGTGTTATGCTTTCCTTGCTGGGTTGCAGGCTCTTATTTTGCTGATGCTGCGGGATAGAAGGGAAGGTTGGGGGGAAAAATTGGGCAGACCGAGTGTGTCCAGGCTTTTCTTGCCTCAGGTGCCTGGGATCTGGTAGCTTTGCCTTTGCACCACCCTCTTTCCTGGCTGCTTTGACCTCCTTGACCCTCTGCTCCCCAGAAAGACGGCAGTGCCCGCCTTGGGCTGGTGGAGTTCCAGATCCTGTGGAACAAGATCCGGAGCTGGCTGGTGAGGAGGGGGGGGGCATGGTGCACTGCAGAGGGGTTGCCTCACTCCTGGGGCAGCAAAGAGAGTGGACAGCCAGGCTGGAGGCCACAGGAGAGCCTTCCCTTCATGTCCTCTGTGATGTTTTTGCAGACAATCTTCCGCCAGTACGACCTGGATAAGTCAGGCACCATGAGCTCCTATGAGATGCGCATGGCTCTGGAGTCAGCCGGTAGGTCTGGAGAAGGATGGGACTGGCCTGGAGGCTGGGGAGGGGGCTCCTGCTGTCACAGTCCTATCCCAAATAGCAGGAGAAGAGTGTAACCAGCCTATATTGCATGTTTGAAGCCAACCTGTTGTAGTGAGATATAGCCCATGTATGCACCAGGCTTTCTCCATCCCAGCTGTGCCAAGTGCCAGAGCCCCAGAGTGGTCCCAGCCTCTGTACTCCTCTGACCTGCAGAATCCCATCCTGGCAAAGCAGAGGCCTGGGGTGGATCAGTGAGCTAAACAGTCATATATGGCTGCAGGGAGAGCATCCCCTCTTCCTACTGAGGCTGGACACGGTGCCCTTCCTTGGGTGGGCTAGTGGATACTTTGTGTGGGTGCATGGACTTCCACAACTATGCCCTGCTCTCCTGCCTCCCTGGGGGGCTGACTGCTCTCTGCCTTGCAGGTTTCAAGCTAAACAACAAGCTGCATCAGGTGGTGGTGGCCCGCTATGCAGACAGTGACATGGGCGTGGACTTTGACAACTTTGTCTGCTGCCTCCTGAAGCTGGAGACTATGTTCAGTGAGTGCTGGCCCTGAGGCAGGGAGGGCAGGAACAGAAAGAGGTGTTGCTCACCTTGTGCTTGTGTCCCTGCAGGATTCTTCCGTAGCATGGATGCTGAAGGCACTGGCACTGCTGTCATGAACCTTTCTGAGGTGAGAGCTCAGCCCAGTGGAGGCTGGGGTGGGAAACTAGGGGACACAGCATCAGGGTGAACGGGGCACCTGGGGTGGGTGGTAGAAAGCCCTCCAGCCCCCTGGGTAGGGAAAGAACCCACAAAAGATCAAGATGAGTAGACAGTACGGCTGCAGGCTCTGTGTTTCTTAGAGGGCTGTTAAAATTGGCTCATGAGGACATGCCAGAAATGCACCCTGCTCATGCCTTCTCCCTCTCCTTCCCAGTGGCTGCTGCTGACGATGTGTGGCTAGGAGTTACAAGAGATCTGCTGCAGCTGGGACACCCCAATGGGCCAGGCCCACTCCAAGTGCCTCCCCTTGGATCCGTGGATACAGGATACTCTTCCCCCCTTGCTCCATCCCACGCTGAGCCACCAGCCCTGCCTCCCGGCAAGCCTCACACCATCTTCTCCAGTGGACCAGGGGTCAAGGCAGGCAGGGGATTCCCTTCTCCTCTTCTGGGCTGGGCTTCTTTCCACTCCCCCTTCCTCCCCATCACCCCAGAACAGGAGGAGGGCAAGCAGCATGGGGTACCTGTGAATCCCTGCACGGTGGCAGGCTGGGGGCCAGCTGCAGAGCAGGGAGAGGCAACTGCTGGGGCATGAGTGGGAGGACACTCGTATCGCTTGCTCTAGTGCTGACCCATCCCCTCCAGCACACATTGCCTATCTCTGCACCCACACCTGGGAGCATCAGCAGGTATTGCCTTGCTCAGGCAGCAGGTTCCTGAGGGAGCCAGAGTGGCCTTTTGGGAGGAGGAATGGCCATACTCGATTTCTTGAAGCCCTTGCACTGTACTTGTCACCACTAAGCGCGACCAAAGCATGGAGCCTGCTGGCTCTTTCTGCGTGGCCTTCAACACATCCCTCCCACCTCAATGCCCCTGCCTATGCCCACCACTGGGTCAAGCCCTACAACTCAAGCACTGAATGTTTTGGGGTTCCTCCATCATGTGAACACATGTGACCCTGTAGTGCAGCAGCTGAAGCTCCTCTTTTCCATGTGAGCACAGCGATGCCATCACTGTCACAGCAGCTTGGCCTCCCCTCCCATCCCTGGGATCTCCTGGGACATCTGCTGCCCTTGGTCATGGCCCACAGTAGGGCTAGGGGGTACAGCACCCAAGAGGCAATGCCTTCCTCCAGAGAGCAGGGTGTGCTGGTTTAGGGGGGTCTTCAGCACACAGTTGGGTTTCTTCTCCCAGTCCCTCATCCTCCCACACTTACACTCTCCTCTTAGCTTGGGCTCCTTTGCCCAGTACAGATGGACTCCAGTGCCAATATATTTGCACTTCTCTGTGCCACTCCAGTCCCCTCCCCTTCTTCTGGGGTAATGGGGTTGCTCCAGCCTGGCAGTGGGTGAGGGCCCGTCCCCTGCCCTGGAGAGGCAGGCAGGCAGTTTGCTTCCCCCAGACCCCTGTTGTCACTGGAGGATGCACCTGCAGCAATAACCACTGCTGCCAGCCTGGCAGCTCTGCTTCCTCACCCTGCTCACTGTGCTCTCCAGGAATAAACAGATCTGTTAGACCTGTGGTCTGGGCAGTGACTTGGGGTCTGCGTCCTCCCTCTGCTCACCATGGTCTGGTGCAGAGCCAAGCCCAGGTCATGCTGCTTGCCCAGCCTGGGGCACAGGTGGAGCAGCACCACCAGGTGCAGGTCTTGCTGTGTGGCTGGAGATGACCACATCCCCTAGGACTTTATAAAACTCACCTTTTCCTTTGCATGGGTGTCTTAGTGCTGACACATGGGACAGCATTATGTAAGAGAGAGGGAAGGGAGCACTGCTCTTAAAGAAAGGTGTCTTGTGGAGGCTGGGGAAAGAAGCCACTTGGAGAGGATGGAGTTAACTACATCGTATGGATGTAGTGAGAAGCAGCCTGGAACTCTGGACCCTGGAAGGGGACCAAAAGAGGTATATTTTTTCCCTGGGTAGAGCCTGTGGGAAGTGAATGTTTTCCCCTGCTTCCTTTGAGGTCATGCCAGGTACAACTAGAAGCAGAAGCCTTCCAGGAAAATGACAGTGGAGTGCTGGATGATGGGGCTTTTCATAGCATGGCTCAGAGCAGGACTTGCTGTCAGTGCATCCTGCCCCTTGCTCCTACTCCAAAAGGACATTACAGCCTGGATGGCCCAGGGGTGCTCAGCATTTGTACGAGGAGAGACCTTGAATACCTTATCCATCCCAGCATCTCAGTATCCCTTATTTGGGTGCCCTTTGGACCACTTTCTGGGACCAGTGTCCCCACTGTTGGGCAGCTGCCTCCCTGTGGGGTGGGAGTACCTTAGGGCTTGCCAGCCCAGGCTTCCTGCTCCTCCATACAATCCCAAATCCCCTGCAAAGCAAGGGCTTGGGTGGGGACAGAACAGGGGTGCAGGCATGCAGAGCTGTCCCAGCTGCAGGGCTTTGTCACACACACACAAGCCCAATTGTAGGGCATGGTGACACCCTGGCTTTGGGATGACAGGTGCCCCTGGCGTAGCCTTACCAGAAGCCCCCCCCCTCCCTCCCTCCCTGTGGGTGCCAGCTGGCAGATCCCTTCCTTCCCTCGCCGGCCCTGGCAGCTGGCAGNNNNCCTGGCAGCTGGCAGGCCAGTATCAGCAGGGGGTGGCAGGCAGGGGCTTCCCCGGCTGCCAGCTAATGCCGCTAAAAGTAGCCTGGCTCATCCCCCTCATTGCAAAGGGGACAAGGAAGATGCCCAGCTGAGGCCTTAAATGCTGGGGTGAGGTGAGTAGCAAGGGGGCCAGAAGTGACCAAAACTGCTTTTAGCTTCGGGTTTGTTTTGGGATGGGCACAAGCCGGGAAAAGCTGGCCCAGCCCACCTCTGCCTTTCCCACACCTATCCCACAGGTCTGTGGTGGGTGGGCCAGCAGCACCCGTGGATGCACAGCACCGCTGCTCCTGCTCCCCAGCATCCCAGAATTTCCTGCACCTCATATGGCCCTGCCTCTCGCAGCCCGGAGCTGCCTGTCCTTCCTGGGGGCTCCCCCTCTCCCAGCAGCTGCTCATGTCCATCCCCCAGGCACAGGAGTGGGGCCAGGACCACAGCCTGTCCCCACCTGGCCCCAGCAGCTGCCCCAGCAGCTGGGCTCTGGCCTCTCCTCCTTGGCTACGCTTCACTCTGCCCCAGGCCCACGGCTGCAGGAATGTCATTCCCGTGGGCACAAGGGGCCTTTGTGTGAGCAGAGACGGGGAGCAGGGGCCCAGCCCAGCGTCTCAAGCTGGGGCTGGGGAAAGCCACAGCTGAGGGCTTGTGGGTGGGCAGCAGCTGACTCTGGCATGGCCCCACATCTCCCACCCAGGCACAGCCGTCTCCCTGCTACTGCAAGGAGATGTCAGGGAGGAAAGCCCTCTCCTCATCCTCCTTGTCCCTCCAGCACCAGCAGCACCCTGCAGTCACTGCCGGCCTGGGAAGCAGTCCCAACACCAGTACAGAGCTGGCATCACACTAGTAAGCCTTGGCACCTGTGCCAAAGGGCTCAGCCACCCCACGAGGGGAGCGGGAAGGCTGGGACTTGGCAGGGGCCAGGAGCACCAGCCAGCAGCTGCTGGACTCGGCCTTTTTCAACAGCTGCCGTCTCAGGGCCAGCAGCAGGGAATGTGCACGGGCTGGGGCTTTCCAGGGCCTGGCCACAGTGCATTAAACAGCCTATTTATAGCACTGGCCTGCCTCCTCAGCAGGAATGGCCTGTGTTCCTCCTGCACGGGGCTGGGTGCTTGGGTGCCACCGGTGTCCCCACAACCAGCACCCTCTAGGATCCCTGCCAGAAGGGTGAGGTTTCCTAAAACAAAAGACTCTTGGCTTTCCTGATTCTCATCTTCCTCCTCTGCCATTTCTGAGAGCTGCCAGTGCTGTCCAAAGCGAGACTGGCAGTAGATATCATATGCCTTGTGAAGAGGTACCCAAGGGCCATGCCCTTCTCCCCAGGATCCCTGCTAAATCCTTTGGAGATTTTATCAGACAACAGCCCATTTAAGCATCAGCAGGTGCCGATGGCTGCCCTGTCCCCCGTGCCTCCCTCTGAGATGGCATGAGGGTCTTGCCCTCCCACAGAGCAGAGAAGCTGTTCTGGGAGCAGGCTGAGTGCTGGCAGGTCACTCATGGGGTGGCCTGTGCCAGCTTTGCCTGTTGTGTGACAGGGCACAGGATGGCTCGAAAGACATTCCTTCCACACACAAGCAGCACCAGCCAAGAGGAGTTGTACCAGGAGGTAGCACAGCCATCTCCTGCCCAGATGCTGGCATATCCCACACCCATGACCCTCCAGCTGTGCCTCCTCCGAGGTGGCGTCCCAACGGGTCCATCCTCTCCAGAGGAGATGGAGGTGCCGGCTGGCTCCAACCCTAGGAGCTGCCCAGAGGATGTGTGGGCTGTGAGCTCACCCCTGCTCAGCAGCAAGAAGGAAGGGGCTGGGCTTCGGACCAACTGATTTCCCAGGGCTTTGGGATGGCAGGGAAGAGAAGACAAGAGGACAGCTCTGCACAGTCCTGCCACCACCCTGAGGATAGACCCCTGCTTCCAGCCCTGCTAGCTCACCAGCATTGCTCCATCCACATGCTTACCAGTAGCTCACACCATCCTTGTGCTGCCCAAGGGCATTTCCTGCTCCTTGTTTGCCGATGGCCAGCTTCTAACTGATCATCTGAGAGGAAAAAGTACTATGGAGGGGTATACAGTCCCTGTTCAGGCTGGGGAAGTGGATCTTAGCCCTTCCCATCAATTAACAGGCGATACGTGGTTGTGTAATTGATACAATAAAGAAAACAGATGCCTGAAAGGAAGCGGTCTTGACACGTACCCAGCAAAACATAAGCCAACCATCTGGTGAGGAATTTTGAGTCCCCTGGTGGAGAGGGATGAAACATCGACAAGTAAAAAGTGTTGAGAGACAGAGCAGTGATTGCAGGACCAGAAAGTCCTCCATGGATCAGAGAAGTTACAGCGAAGCTCTGTGTTCCTTGGCCTAGGAAACACATGGGCAGGACTCTGCTGCCCTAAATCTTGCGTTTCAAAGTAGATACTGGTGTGATTTTGTTTTCTTTTAAGGTTGCATTCTCTTTGCAGCTCTGTGCATGACTAGGCAGAGGAGCAACTTTACATCCTTTCATCTCCCTGAGCTGTACTTTTGCCCAGCTGTGAATGGAGGCTAAAGACCTTGACCTTCCAGATGGGGAAAGCAACTTGGTAAGAACTCTGCCTTTTTGGCAAGAAACAAAAATCTGCCTTTCTATGAGTCCCAAGAGCTTGGCAATTTAGCCCTACCCCACCTTCTTCCCAGTGCTGGGATGTTGCAAGCATCTGGCTCTCAAAGCAGGGTGAGAGCCTCCTGTGCTCCCTCCCCGGGAAGAAACAGGTTTCTGCAGAGGCCACACACTAGAGCCCCTTTGTTCCCAAAGAATTTTCCATCTCCTCCCTTGTGTATCTCAGCAACGTTACGCTCAGATACATCAAAACACTCAGAGGCAATGCTCCCAGGAATGTGCTGCAGAATCTCTGCACCTGGTCAGCACCTCCCTTTCCCCCTGGGATTGGAGGACAGGATTCCCCCAGTAGGGACAGCAGGATGACCATTTCCCCCAGCTCAGGCAGGGCTTTTCTTAGGAAAAGGCTCCCTGGGGAATAAAATGTCCACTCTCCTCCATTACTGTCATCACTAACACTGACCTGGGATGCTGCATTTTCATCCCAGGAGCCCCCAGCCTGCTCAGAGGCAGGATGGTGCAAGTGCCCTCTGCACAAGGAGAGGATATTCCCAGTGGAGCTATACTGCTGGGGAAATCAAGGCACTAACCAGGCTTATCCAGGATGGGCTGCAGCACAGTGAGCCCAGGAGGCTCAAGAGCAGGCCAAGCACTGCACCCGCTGCCTCCCTGATCAAAGGGGACACACTCCCTCCTGGGGAAATGTAAACCCTGACATAGCAGCAGCAAAGCTTTGGCCCCTGCTTCCTCGGTCTGAGCTCTTCCCGCTCCCCGTAGGGCGGCCAGCATGGGGCTGGCGGCAGCGCACACCGAGCCCTGCGCCTGCGCTGCGGCCTCTGACCACAGCAGAGCCGGAGCCCGGGAGCCTCCGAGAGGCCGGTCCCAAGGGGCTGACGTCAACCCCGGTCCTTGAAACTCTGGGGCCGTCGGGGAGCTGTTTCTGGTTTCAGCACATGGTGTCCCCGTGCTGAGGCACGGCCAGCCTGCTTTCCTCATCCATGGCTGGCTCCCCGGGAGGAATCTGTGGGGCTGGGAAAGGTCACCCTGGCTGAACTAACCATCCTTGGATGGGACTCACTGGGCAAGGGACAGCTTACAGCAGGCAGGCAGGGAAATGGAGCAGTGGCTTTTGGTCCCTCGTGTCTGTTCATTCTCCTAAATTCTTCTTGAGCGAGAGCCAAGAGTAGGGCCTTGGCAGGGTTTTGGAAGGGAACAACAAGGGGAGGAAATGAAGACAGACAGCCACCAGGAACAAAACAAAGGTTCAGCACAGGAGGGAAGCAGAAAGGCACAGATGCAACCACGGACCTTCCTGCCTGCACTCTCACTCTGGCTAGCTTGTGCTCCCCTGGCTGATTGCCCCAAGCTAACTTGGCTTGGGAACCCTGGAACACAGCTGGAAAGTGCAGGATACTGCTTACCATCCTGCTCTTGAGCCACTCATGGAGCCAGATCAAAGCTCTTTCTCAGAGGAGTACCCAACTACTCCTCAGTGTATTATGCCTTGGGCCAACCCTTGCCCACTATCCTTGTTGGCTTACCTGGTCTGCATTCCTGGCCCTTATGGGAGCAGGGTGACAAGTGCTGGCACTGGCAGGGAATGACAGGCAATCATATTTTGGACTCAGCTGCCTCCTCATGGCCTATGGCAAAACGTTGTAGTGAAACAGAACCCCACCCTGCCAGCCCACATTTCTGTGGTGGGCAGATGTTGATCCTCCCTCGCCCCCCTTCTCTGCCCCACGCTGACACCCCGACAAATGGGGCCTCGGCTGCGAAGCAGTATCACTTTCAGGGAGTGTGTGTCGGGCCTGGGAGGAGGGGGCATTTAAATGAACAGCTGGGGTTTTTTATTGTCCCTTTCTTCGGAGCTGTTCCTGTCATTTGGGCTGGTGGCAGGTCCACGCTGGGGAAGCTGAGCAGTCCAGGTTGCTCCGGGAGAAAGGGCTGAGTGGTGTCCCAGAGCAGAAAGGATCCCAAAAAGGGTAAGAGTGACCAGGGCGAGAGGCGGGAAGGAGCCCCATCCAGTGCTTCTCCCTCGAGCCTGCGCCAAGCATCCCCCCGCTCTCAGGGGGGTGCGGGCTCCCCAACATCCCGCTCAGCTCGGACGTTCCAAAACGTGAGGAGCTGCCGAGCACCCCCGTTACTGCAGGTCAGCCGGGGGTGTGACGCTGTGCCCGCAGGCTCGGGGGCA
>VXAC01002073.1:771022-787901 GCA_013399225.1 Rhipidura dahli
AAAAAAAAAAAAGATTTCTGTAGTTCTTGTGGTTAAGCAGAACAGGCACTGGAAAGTGAGTCCCGTGCTGTCAGCAGGGCAGCACATGCCAGAGTGCTTAGAGAGCCTGAAACCCCACTGCTCCGCAGGCTCCTGGAAAATTGCTCCCTGGTAGGCTCAGGGGCAGCTAGGACCCTGTGGGGCAGCTCACATCCAGCCCTCTCTAGGAGGAAGGGCAGTCCCAGGCTGGCTCCAGGAGCAATTTCTGCCTGCTGAGAGGAGGCAGCAAGCCCTGCACCTTTGGGTTCCTCCTGAAAATGCCCAGTTTCATGTTTTCCACCAGTTAGTATGCAGTCAGATCCCCATCCCTGGGCAGAAGGGTGGGAAGTAAGTGCCTGGGTGATGGTGCTGTCCCCTGGGCTGCGTGCAGCTGGGCCCAGGGCTGAGTTTGGAGAAAGGCCAGCACTTTCATTGGCTGGCCTTTGCTGTCACCCCTGGCAGAGCTGGAACCCTGACAGAGGGTTTCGTCAGTGTCGACTGCCCACAAGGCCGAGTCCCAAAGGAGATGCTGTGCTCTCCACCCCCTCCAACCACTCGCTGGGGATGGGGGTCTTGGATGCCACCAAAGGAGTGGTGGGGCTTACCAGGAACCTGCCCCATGGCCTCTCCATCCCATCCCATCCCATCACCTGGCAGTGTCCCCCTGGGTGACACCAAATGGATGCTACAGACATGAATGCTCCTCACAGGGATGCACGGCCTCAGGCTGGAGGGGCAGAAAACCCCTGCATCCATCTCCAGTGTGGGTGTTGGGACCAACCCGGGTGCTGGGTACCCTCCCAGCAGCCTAGAATGACCCAGGGAGTGACTCACTTGAAGAACAGCCCAGCAACCCCCTGCTGGCATTGCAAAAGCCACCTGTGTGGCCTTGGTAGAGGGAACAGGTACCTCAGTGTGCTGGAGGAGAACCCCAAATACATCAGTGAAGGAATGGGATCAAGAATAAGTCATGCTGACCTACTTAATTTGGGTTTCTGAAATGCTCCTGGGAGGTGATGGGGAGGGCTCCCTGGGGCAGCACACTGACACCCCCACACAACCTCTGCTCCCCGCAGCTGGCAGGGTCCCCGGTGTCATCTCCCCAGAAAGAGAGCCCTAAAGGCAAGGAGTCTGCTGCAGCATCAAGATGCAGTGGGCGAAGTGGCGTGGGAGCAGCCCCTCTCCTCGACCTGAGTCCTCTGATAGCCCAGTTCAACCGGGAGATGCTGCAGGTAAGGCCAGCTGGGGCACTCACCCAAGGGGCTGCACAGGAAGTGGGCTGGAGGGCCACCGGCAGCCTTTCATGGGAGCTGTGGGGTGGGGTGCGCAGCAGGGAGGGTTGAACTCCCAGCCCGAGCGAAGCCATGGTTGTGGCATGAGATCATGTTTGGCTGCCTCTCCCTGGCTGTCAGCCCCAGGGAGAGGGGGTCAGCCCACACCAGGGCCCTGCTTCCTCTCCGTGTGCGCATGCTCCTCCCGTCCCCCATTCTCCTCCTCCTCCTCTCAGACCCTGTCCCTCCCCAGCAGCGTGGGAACTGAGGTGGTGGGAGGGCTGCTTCCATGCCATGGTGGGAGGAATGCATGGATGTTTGCACTGGGGAGCAGGGTGCAGCGAGGAGAGATGCTTTGTGCAGGGATGCGCTCTGCCGACTAGCCTGCGTGGGCAAGCCCAGCTTCTCCTGCTGGGCTGAGGCAGATGCTGGAAAGGAGTGAGGTGCTGCTCACCTTCACATGCCCATTGCCTAGGATGCTGTCCTGAGTGCCTGGGCTGGCCTGCTGATTGCCAGAGCAAATGGGTTGTCAGCTGAACGGGTGCATTCCAGTCCATGTCACAGCTTCAGGAAGATTTGGGTTTGGGTCCCAAAGCCTTGAGGCTCTGGTGGAGGCCCTCAGCCATGTGGCTCTTTGTATGTTGCAGGCAGAGGGCTGGGTGCGAGGTAAGCTGCGGGACCTGAAGGACGGCTGTGACCTCCAGGACTGGGAGGAGGTGGCTCAGACCTTGCAGCGGGACATGAAGGATTTCGAGAACACGCTGATAAAGCTCAATCAGGTGAGGCCAGGCATGGCAGGCGTGGCATGGCTCCCGTTACCCACAGCACCTGTGTCCCTGGGTTCCCTGCAGCAGCGGGTCCCTGGGAAACCCTGGTGCTGAGTGAGTCCCTTGGTCCCACAGATGGGTGAGCAGCTGATGTGGAGGGCAAGCCCCAGTGCTGAGGCAGTGCGGAGGCAGCTGCTGGCCCTGCAGGACCAGTGGCAGCTCCTGAAGCAGACGGCTGCCAGCCAGAGCAAAGCCCTGGGGGGGCTGCGGAGTCTGCAGGACTTCAACAGGAAAGCTGAGAGGCTGGAGGCGTGGATCAAGCACAAGGTTTGGGGGGTGGGAAGCATGGTCTGGGGAAGGGGACAGCCTGCCTGTTGCTCCATCTTCTCACACCCTTGCCTGGTCCAGGAGGAAAAGCCCTCTCTGGCAGCCCTCCTGCAGGAAAGCCCAGACAAGATCCAGCTCACCCGCCGCATCCTTGACTTGAAGCAGGTGAGAGGCTGCTGGGGGACTGCTGGCATGTCAGGGACCCCAGCCACCTTGAGGCTGGGGCATAGCATAGGTCCTTGAGGAGGGATGCTGATGTTTTTCCTGTCTGCTTGGGCCAGGAGGAGCAGCAGTTCCAGAATCTGCATAAGGAGCTGAACAGCCTGGCCCAGAAGCTGGAGAAACAAGGCAGAAGTGAGAGCAGAAACATCTCAGCCCGGCGCAAGCACCTCAATAAAATGTGAGTGGAGGACACATGGGCTGAGCAGGGCTGAGCCGGGCACCAGGAGCTGACCAGCTGGGAAGCAGGACCCCCCAGACTTCCTGGCCTAGCTCTGCACAGCTCCCCAGACAGGCAGAGACTGCCATTCACCTTTCCTCTTCCACCTGCTCAGGTGGCTGCGGCTGCAGGGGACCCTGAAGGAGCACCACGAGGCTCTGCAGCTGGCCTTGGAGGTAGCCTCCTTCCTGCAGCAGGCAGATATCCTGCTCCAGGCCATCCATGCAAAGGTATCTGCACTGGAGCCAGGTTCACCATGGTATGCGGGGCTGTTGCATGGCCTGAATGAAACTTGGTGGGCAGCACCTTGCTCTTGTCCCCTGCATGGAGGCTCCCGTGGTCCCAGCACTCTCAGCCTGGGGTTTGGGGAGAGAACCAGGGCATGGAGAAAGAGAGCCAGGTTGGCAAGTGCAGCTTTGCACTCTTTCATTCTGCTGGAGCTGGGAGCAGGGCCTTGTCCTCCTCCCACTGCTGACTGCGGCCTCTTCTTACAGCAGAGCAGCATCTGCAGTGCAGGGAAGCCCGGGGAGGGCAAGCCATGCCAGGATCGGGATGTCAGGGACATAGCCAGCCAGGTGATGGTGAGTGCAAGGCTCTCCCTTATCCTCTGAGCCCTGGGGAGCATCCTGACAGAGGGGGAATGTGTGCCTTCCCAGGTCAGCTCTGCTACCAGCAGGGCTGTGGGCTTTCTGGGCACCCCACAGCTGTGTGGGTGGCTGAGGCTGTGTGATGGACGGGGGCATCTCCCCGGGGGCAGCAGAGGACCGGGATCAGCACTCGCTGCCTCTTCTGCCCCCGCAGAGCTGGCGGTGCATTGTCATCACACACCCGCCCCATGGCCATGGTGGTTTGTTCATCATGAGCCCTGACTCCATGACTTCCCAGCTGCTCTCTCTTTTCCAGATGCTGGATGTGACCGTGTCCCAGCTCCTAAACCTGCAGCCCAGCCTGGCAGCCCGAGTCACCTCAAAGCACCGAGATGTAAAGGAGAGCTGGGCGCAGCTCCAGCAGGCACTGAGGTAGGGCATAGCTGGGCAGGAGCACCAGGGTCCCAAACCTGACCTCCCAGCACTGGAGCCAGAAGCTTGGGAAAGACCTGGCTTAGCCCCCAGCAGGCTGTCTCTGGTGCACCAGCTCCACTCAAGGTCTCTCTTCATCCTCTGCTCCCCTGGGCCTCCCTTGCCTTCCTTTCCCAGGGCAGAGAAGGCTCCAGCACGGACAAGCAGTTCCCCGGGGGGCAAAGCTACAGCTCCAAAGGCTGAGCCTCGAGGAGATGATGGCAGTCATGGGGCTGTGGGGAAGGAAGCAGCAGCCAAATGGACAAGAGGACTCAGGAGCATGGTAAGCACCGTCTTCCTCCAGGTGTCTTCAGCTCCTCTGCTTTGAGAAGACAAGGGAGCCTGTGGGAAAGGAGTTCAGGTGTTGGGCAAAGTCCAGGCTGAACACTCCTGGATCTGGTCCCACCAGTTATGGGAGGTTATAAGCGCCAGGCCTGGGGCAAAGCAGTGTATGCTTTGTGCTGGCCAAGGAGGAATGGGAACCTTTGTGCTGCAGGTACCAAAAGATGTGCTGGAGAAGATGGCAGAGCACAAGAAAGGAGAGGAGAGCAGCCCTGGCTCCCCAGCAGCGGGACAGCCCCCTCATGGAGGGGACAACAAAAGGTACTACCTTGTGGAGGTGGCTGTGGGAATGGGACAGTCAGAGGGGACAGGGATGGGGTTCCCCTGTGCAAGGGGGAACCTTGGAGTCCTGACTGTCCCTGTCCTCTCTCTGCTGGAGGAGGAGAGAGGCAGAGGCTGAGTTGGGGATGCGGCAGCTGGAGGCCCAAGTGCAGGACGTCTGCCAGGTGGTGAATGCGGTAATGTCTCTCCAAGAGTCCCCTTTGCTCCCTGCCCATCCAAGAGGAGAGAGCGCTGGGGAAGGACTCACTTCCCTGACCCCCTCCTGCTGCTTGTGGGCACACATGCTTGTGTACACACCCCTGGTCCGGGCACTAACCCAGCATGTCTCCTGCTCCTCGGCAGACTCTGTCCCCACACAAGGAGAGTGTTGGTATGGGAGTCCCCCCATGTCCAGTGGCGAGCCTGGAGGCAGCACAGATGCAGCAAGAGCCCCTGGCCCCCAGCTCCAGTGCCAGGGCTGTGCTCCTGGTGAGCCTGCTGGGGTGTGAGGTGGGGGAGGACTCCAGGTGGAGCCCATCCTAACTGCCCTCCCTGCCTCTCAGGAGGGGCCAGCAGGAGGGAGGCCTCCTGGGAGCCCTCAGGTGGAGGCCATGCTGCGGGAGTTGGGGCAGCTGTGGGAGGACCTACAGAGGAAGCACCAGGAGAATGGCGCAGTGCTGCAAGAAATCGATAAGGTACGTGGGGGCACGGCTGGGGTGGGCACAGGGCGGGCTCCAATAGCAGCAGCTTGCTGGGGATCACCAAGCGAGGCTGCCACCTCTGGGGCCTGGAGCTGCAACACGGGCACCGACATCTCTGGCTGGCCTTGCAGCTTGCACCCTTCTCCAGCTGTGCTGCCAGTGCTGCTGGTGCCCCAGGTACCCACAGTGCAATGGCAGCATGGCTTCTGCCTCCTCTGGGTGGCTCAGAGCCAGGCTGATGGGTCCCCTGCTCTCCCTGAAGGCACTGAGGCTGGTGGGGGAGCTGGACCAGGCAGAGCGGTGGCTGCAAGCCGTGGGTGGGTCGCTTGTGGAACCAGCCGCCATGAGAAGCCCGGCGGAGCTGCGCCAGGACCTGGAAGAGATGGGCCAGCTGGAGAAGCAGCTCCTGCTGTGCGGCCTCAAGCTGCAGGCACTGCGGGAGGAAGCAGCAGGCGAGTCGCCCACTGAGCACGAGGGAGCAAGGAAGATGCAGAGGAAGGTGGAGATGGTGGAGGAGAAGTGAGTCCTGGAGGAAGGTGCCTCTTCTCTGGTCCCCAGGCTGGGTGGAGAGGAGGATGCTGTTCCTGAGGAGGTGCAGAGGCTGCCATCGCTTCTGATGGGCACCTCTCCCCACAGGTTGGCACACGTGCAGGCAGCCCTGCAGCACCGGGCAGCAGATCTGCGGGACTCCCTGGTGCTGTCAGAGTTCCTGCAGGACCTGCAAGAGGAGGAGGCACGGAGCCAGCAGGGATCTGCAGCGGTGAGCAGCGTGGCTGGGCATCCCTTGGGATCACACAGAACCTGGGACTGGGCCAAGGGTTGATCTGCAGTTGGGGAGGGGACCCTGTTGGGTGCTCCTCTCCAGCCCAGCTGCCTGGGGTGCCACTCCCTATCTCTCTTATGTCTGGTGTTTCTGCTGGCTTCAGCCAGGGAGCGGGCGTTGTGGCTCGCAGGGGTCTTTTCCCCTGCTCTCAGCCCAGGCTGAGCAGCCTCCAAGCAGTGAGGACATGAGCCGCCCCTTGGGAGAGCTGCAGGAGGCTGTGGAGATGCTGAATGACGCTGCGAAGGAGCGGGAGCGGGTCATGGAGGTGGCAGCGGAGACCGAGAGCCTGGAGCGTCTGGTAGGGGATGGAGGCAGGGGCCTGGGGATGCACCTGGGTGGTTCACCTACAGTTGGATGTGCCAGCTAGTTGGGACAGGGCATGCACCTCAGCTGTTGCCAGTGGGACACAGCTGATTGGGATTCATGGGGACCAGTTTGCGCGAGGCTGGTGTCCTTGTCTCTCCTGTGGCTGGCACCTGCCCGTTGCCGGTGCATGGCAGGGTGTGCCCAGGCTGCGGTGGGCTGGGGCTGTGTGGCAGGTGGTAGCACAGGGGTTTCCACCCCGGGGCTAATCTCCTTCTGTGTCCCCTCCTGCCCATCCAGGTGGCAGAGGTATCCCCACAGCTGGAGACCCTTCAGTGCAGAGCCAAGGCACTGTCTCGAGACATTGCCCTAGCAGAGAATGGCTTCACCACGGTGAAGAGTGAGAAGGACCTCCAAGGGCTGCAGGGCTTGCTGAGCTGCCAGCAGGAAATGGAGGTGAGTCAGGGGAGCACTGGCAGGGAGGTGTCCCGGCTGGCTGGGGCTGTCCCAGTGAGGCACTGGCCCCCCTCTTGGGGCCCAGGTGTTGTAAGCCTTGGCACACTGTGGCAGGCTGGGATGGAATTTTCCAGCAGAGCTGAGACCTGCCTGCTCTGCTCCCCTCTGATAGCATGGGCCAGGCAAGGGGACAGAGCCTGCATCAGCTTCCTTGTGCCAACACCCAGCTGCCAGCACCTCACTCATCTTCCCACTGGTGGGGAAGAGACTCATGCACTCAGGGCAGGGAAGCCAGGCAGCTCTGTGCTCTTCCCGTGCTCCCCATCAAGGCTAGCTCTGCTCACTCTCTGCAGCCCATGTACCAGCATCCTTCCCTCTGTTCCTGCATCCCAGAATGCAGGGGAGTCCAACCTGGGTTCAGAGGGGTTGGATGCATCTCAAACCTTTCCTGCCTTCTTATCTTTAGCATGCAGTGTCACAGACCCTGCAAGGGCAGCTGGAAGAGCTGGAGAGGGCGGCTGCCCGCTTGCAGGAGCTGTGCCCTGCTCGACGGTGCCCCGTCAGCCGGCAGCTGCAGGAGACTCTGTGGGCCTGGGCAGGGCTGCGAGAGCTGCTGCGGGAGACCCGGCTCCGCGTGCAGCAGGCCAGCCGGCTGCGGCACTTCTTCAAGGACTATTTAGCCATGATGTAAGTGACAGTGAGCTGCTGGGGTTGCTTCTGTGGTGGTTGAGGGGGAGCTGGTGAGAGCATGGCATTGGCAAGGATGTGGGCAGTGCTGGAGCTGCAGCCAGGTGTGACCATGGGGAGCCTGGAACACAGGGTTGCACCGTGGCTCTCTGCTGTGAGGCAGCTCCACAGCATCTTGTCCTGCCCCAACAGCCTTGACACAGCCCCACTGAGCTGCTTCCAGCTATCCCTGAGCATGGGAATGCCTTTCCTGGGGCCTGCAGGGCTGAAGGAGGGTTGGGTTGTTCCTCAACCTGTCTTTCACGTGCTCACAGCTCCTGGACGGAGGACACACGGGCTCAGATTTTCTCTGAAAGCCCGAGCAGCTCCAGTGTCCCGGAGACTCCATGTGAGGAACTGGAGAGGAGAATCGAAGAGAAGCTCAAGGAGTTTGAGGCACTAGCAGCAGCAGGGCAGCAGCTGGTGTCTGAGGAGCACTACCTGAGTGCAACAGTAAGGACAGGGGAAATAGGGTCGGGGGGAAATTCTCAGCACTCCCTGAAGTCCTCTGGGGACACACCATGAAAGAAAGAGCAAAGTCTGGGTGCAGAGCCATGCCTCCCTGGGGCTGCTCAGTGCAGGAAGAAGTTTCACCCAGCAGTGGATCCTGAGATCTGAGCTGATGTGACTGTGACTGTATCCCACTCCCAAAAACCTCCTAACTGCTCTGTAGTGAGCTATCCTGGTAGAGCCAGTGTCCCTGGGCCAGGGGTCCTTGCAGGCTGCCCAGCATCTCTCCTCCCCTCAGATAAAGGAGCGCTTGGAAGAGCTGCAGAGCATGCTGGGCTGGGTGCTGGTACGTTGGCGAGCACAGAGGCATCAGCAGGATCTGGGGAGCAGACAGGAGGACAGGAGCGACCTGGAGAGCCCCTCAAGCATGTCCCCCACTGATCAAGTGAGTACCTAGCCATGTTGGGACTGCTGGGGAGAATAACCAGCCTTGAGGCTGAGGGTAGCAGATGCACTGGGTGGAGTGGGTGGTGCAGAAGTAAGGGAAGGATGTGTGCCAATACCTCTGTGAGTCTCTGGGGTTCAGGTAGGGCAAAGGAAAGGCTGTCGTGAGAAAATGCCTGGCTCCAGCAGCCCTTCCTTCATGTTCCCTCTCTTCTTGCCTTGCTCCCCAGGAGCAGCATGCTTCATGTGCTCCACCCCATCTGGAAAGCATCCACAGCCCAGTGAAGTTGATGCCCTGCTCCCTCCTCGAGCCTGTGCAAAGATTAGAGCCAAAGTTTCCAGGGAAAACAGCCATCTCCCCACCAGCATCAACCCTCTCAGATGCCCCACCAGGAGTGGAGCAGAGCTGGGGGGAGCCCAGCAGCAAAACACCCCACGGTGCAGAACCCTCTAAGGAGGCTGCCACCTGGGATCCTGCCGAGACCTCCACGCTGCTGCTGCCACCACGGGGCGCCTGCGGTCTCGGGGGGACAGTCAACCTCATCCTCAGCATTGGCAAGAAGGGTGAGAAGAAGAAGGCACAGCCTGTGGCCAGCAGCGAGCAGCCAGGGGAGGAGGCACTGCCGACGGTACGTGGGGCACGGTAGGCGGCTTTGGCAGAACCACAGGCGAGCGGCCACGCAGCCAGGGCAGCTCTCTGCAGCTGTGCCCCATGCAGAATGGGGGGCTGTGGGGTAACCCCCAAGCTGAGACCTCTCTAGGCCGTTTGTAAGTGAGCTGCTGTGACTGTGTCAGTCTCAGGAGAGGGGCCTTTGGCCATGCTGATGCTGAGTGATGCCTTAGGGCTGAGGCTGACTTGCGCCACCCACTTCGCCTGCGCTCTCCTGCTGCAGCTCCTTGCCCACTCTGTCCTCAACTCAGTGTGTCTCTCTCTCTGCCCTTGCTCAGCTCCCTGCCACTAAACACTCAGGCTGTAAAACCTTTTGGAAGCGTTGCCAGGGGCTTTTAGGAAACACTTGGGGTAGTTTAAAGCGAAAAAGAAAGCCGCCTTGCCAGCTGGTGGAAGAGGTAATGTTCCGGGGAAGGCTGCATGCTGGGCAGTGTGGCTGCATGGTGTGAACCTGCCTGCCATTGAATCTCCTGTCTGTGCCACTGGGCTCTGTTGGCAGTGGTCCAGTGGGAGAGAGAAAACCATTCTGGTGCCGTGGGTTCCAGAGTGTGGGTGCTGGGGCAGGTGAGGCAGGGCTTGCTGCAGTCTGGCCCCCCATTTAAGTAGTTTCGGTGGCCATGGGAGGTATGGCTAGCTGGTGGCCAGTGGGAGAGTCTCCCTGCTCCATTGCTGGGGCACAGCAGCAGTTCCTTGTGTAGCCAGCTGAAGGGGCAAGGGTGGCTGGGGCTGTGTGAGGTGCATGATTTTCAGGGGCATGGGTCTCAATCCAGGTTGCTTGGTTTGTAACCCCGGGGCTGGGAGTCTGGTGACTTGTTGGGGCTTGCATCCATTTGTTGCTCCAGAGCCTGTGCAGAAAGGTCTGTGCCCCAGGGGCAGCCAGGCTCAGAAGCCCAAGGGAGAGGGCAGGAGGACAGAGAGGCTGGAGGGCACTGAGGCAGGGTGAGGGGCTGCTGGGCTGCCAGGAGGGTTTTTGTAATGGGCACAATCCAGCCAAATGGGTACAGGGGGACACTGCTCCCGCTTCTGTGGACTCTTGCAGCTGTGGAAGCCCAGGAGAGGGTCTTTGAGGAAGGGGTGGGGAAGGGTCTGCACTCGGTCTCTGCCCTTGCATTCATTACTTTACTGCCTGAATCATGCTGGGCTGGCAGGGATGGACAGCAGTGACTGCTGTCTCAGTAGCCACCCAAAAGTGATAGGTTGGAGGTCAGCAGTGCCAGGGAAAAGCTGTATGGCAGGGTCACCCCCAGTTGTACCACACCTGGGGGACTCCGTCATGGGCAGATTCCCTTGTCTGCCTCCACCCTGCCTGCACCAGGGTGGGAGCAGCCCTCAGGGGACTGAGGTGAAGCCGTGCTGCTCCCAGCACTGCACGTGCTGCTGGTGAGCATTTTTGTCTGCCTGCCCCTGCAGCTCCCTGCTTTCCCAGATGCAGCATGGAAAGGGGGCAGTTGGCACAGGGTGCTGGAAGCTCCAGTGATGGGGATCACCCCTCTCTCCTTCTCTGTTTCCTCAGGTGCAGGTGGAGGCCAGGAAAACCTGCACCACAAAGCGGCCACCTGCAATTGTCCGCCGCCCTCCAGCATCCAGCGGTGGGATGCCGGCTGTCTCCCACACCCTGCCTAAGGCCGGGGCTGGCTGTCTCTTCAACAGCCTGCAGCGGCGGGAGCAGGCCAGGGCAGAGCAGGCCAGGCTGCTGACTCTCCAGGGCATCATGGGTGACAGCTCCCTGCGGCCCACACCTGAGGAATGCCATGGCCCCAGCAACACATGGCCTCAGAAGTGTGGTCGGAGGAAGGGGGGGCCAGGGGCAGCTGCTGCTGCTGGACCCCAGCTTGGGGAGCTGCTCCTCTATGTCAGGAACCCGCTGGTGCAGGACATCGATGCTGAGTGTGGGGCAGCCCCCCAGAAACCCTGCCTGCCTAACCCAAAAATCACATGTCCCCGACTTTCCCTGGGCTCTGTGCTCAGCCTGGAGCTGCCACGGGATGCAGTGGTGCTGGGGTGCCACCGAGGGGCTGCAGCACGGCAGCAGGAGGCAGAGGGACAGGAGCAGAGGCAGGATCAAGGGGCGAGGCCGTGGAAGCCCACAGGCACACATGGAGTTGAATGGCAGCACGATGGGCACAGTCCCCAGGGGCCCAGCAAGAGGTTGGGGACGTCCCCCAAGAGTGAGAAAAGAACGTGGTTCGAGGAGGTGAGCTTCAACCCCAGCTACAGCCAGCAAAGGGCACACTGTGCTGGGAAGGAGCACTGGAACCCACAGAGTCCCAGCAGCACCAGTAAAGACCTCCTGGACTCGAGGCCGAGCCGGCCACCCCGTGTCACTATGGGGGATGAGCTGGCCACCCGCTTTGGCCATAATGACAGCCCCAGTGACACCAGCAGGGCCAGGCATCACAAAGCTGCTTGGCTAGAGCTTGGATCATCCCCTGCCAGCATCCCAGGCAGGGCTGGAGCCATCCCCAGCCCTGCCTGCACACAGCAGCCAGCCAGCAGCAGCCAGCCCAGAGGGTCCCCAGCTTCCCCTGCCGCCCCCACCCAGCTCTCTGTCTTTGAGTGGGCACTGGGGTCTCCACAGCCACAGAGCCCTGCACTGGGCACTAAGGAAGTTTGCCACCCTGCCCACAGGCAGTTTGAGGAAGAGGAGGAAGAGCTGCAGGCCATCTGGGATGGGGCACACGAGCGACGACGGGCACAGAGCCAACCAGGAGGCAGCTGTGCCAGCCACCGAACGAGCAGCACAGCAGGCAGCTTGCCCAGCCCCAGCACCACTGCTGGTGGGCCCCTCATCCTCTCATCAGCCAACAACGTGCTAGTGGCCAAATTCACCCTTCCCACCACTGCCCAGCTTCTCCACAGCCCCTCGGGAGAGAAGAGCCCCGGGGTGGTGCACAGTGGCAGTGGCAGCCCCAGTGGGCTCAGGGTTTCCCCCCACATGGAGGAGCTGGTGTCTGCAGCCGCTTTGGATGCCTCCAGCGCCTGGGATCAGCGGAGGCACAGGCAAGAGGAGAGAGAGGGCAGCAAGGTGAGATCCACAGGCAATGGACTCTCCCTCAGGGTCAGGTAGGGGGCTGGGAAACACCTGAGGCAGCAGCTGGGTTACCCACTCCAGCAAACATAACCTGTATTTGGGGACTCCCTGACTCCTGTGGCCCCTTCAGCTGGTGGGGAAGGACTAGGTGTGGTATTTGGGGTCCCTGCAACACACACACTGCCCACCAACCCATAGCTTTAGCAAGGCAGCACTTCAACCCTGAAGCTGACACACATCCCAGCCCCTCTCCAGGTGAGGAGGTTGTTCCTGATTGCCATCCCACTCCCACACCAGGGATAGGCCAGATAGACCCCTTGTGTATGATGGAGGCTGAGCTGGCACTCACTGCCAGCCCCAGAAAAGTTCTTGCTCACCTTCTGTGCCCTTGCAGGTCCTTCCTGGTAAAATGGAGTTTCAGATGATGGAGGGCACGCTGGAAAGGAAGCACGTCTTGCAGGCGGGAGGGAGAAAGGTACAGACACGGCTGTGGGGCTCCTTTTGGACACGGGTGCTGGGACATGGTGGGGGATGGAGGGAAGCCAGGGATGTTCCTGGAACTACCACAGCAGTGCTGCTGGCCATCCTGGAAGAACAGAGCCTCAGAGGGGCTGGGTTGCATTTTGGGCTGCATGAGACCATCTGGCTTCTTCCAAATCTGTTGGCATCACAGCTGTCCCCTGCTTGTGTCCCGCAGGCCAGCTGCCGGGCCTGGGGCCTCTTCCACGCCGTGCTGATGAGGCAGACACTATGCTTCTACCAGGATCGCAGGGACAGCCTCAAGGTGCCCTGGGGGAGACTGGGGTACACGGGAGGGGGCTGGCAGCAGGGTGATGGCTCTGAGCCCCATGGCCAGGGAAGGCAGAGCTGTCCAACCCTGCTGTTGCTCTTGCTTTTCCTTATGCTGCAGAGCTCTGTGGTGGCCCTTCCCCTGAACCTCTCCGGGGCGGTCTGCACCCCAGATGCTGAGTACACGAAGAAGACCAACTGCTTCAGGCTTCAGTGAGTTCCCAGTCTAGGGCAGTAACCACGGCCCTCCCCAGTGTGTGCCTGCTGGCGCAGACATATACCAACACCCCCAGGCAGGACCAGCTCAGTCCAGTGCTTAGACAAGGATTTCCCTCCTTCTTTCTCACCTGCCTCTCTTATTTTCCAGTCTGGTGGGGGCTGTGGCATCTGCACCCCATGTCATTCCTGACCTGTTCTTCCCCTCTCCCTGCAGGCTGCAGGATGGCTCTGAATACCTCCTGAGGGCCCCCACCCAGCCCCTCATGAATGAATGGGTCTCAAAGCTGCAGCAAAACTCAGGTGAGCAGCCATTGCTGGCAGAGCAGGGGCCCAGCTCTATGTGGTTACCATGTTTGTTCAGCCCCCGCTGAGCCTTGATACAGAGGGGGGTCAGAAGAGAAGCAGCACAACATTGCCCTCTGATTTATGCATCCTCCTAGCCTGCCTTGGGAACAGCAGTTCTCTGCCAGGCAGGATTTGGAGGCTTTGTTTTCACACCACATACACAGCTATAAATCAGGAATAGCACAACTGACGTCAGTAGTGCCTCAGCAGCAAAAAGCCCGTGTCAGGAAAATTATAATTGTGCCTTGGTCTTCCTCCATATCCTCTAGGCCTGGAAATGCCTTGCTTGCCCTTGAGGCAAGGACACCTGTGATACTGAGGTTTTCCTGCTGCTGTACCCATAGCTGAGGAGTTCAAGCCCTGCTATGGAAACCTAGGCTGGTTGTCAGGACCAAGAGCAGGCACAGAGCAGGAGGATGCAGCCATGCAGCATGGGCACTGGGATCAGGGACTGGCTGTGTGCAACAGTCCTGTATGGGACATCCAGCAGGATGTTTGCTGTGCCCCCAGGTTTCCCTGAAGTGGATTACTTCCAGGCAGCGGCACAGCGTGTTGAGGGCACTGGTGGTACTGGCAGGTGAGTAGCCAGGAGCTGGCCAGCTGGGTCTTGTTATGTCTCTCTCCTACATTTGCCAGCAGGACACTGGTGGCCAGTCAGGTTAGCTGAATCTCTGCTACTTTCAGTTTCAGCAAGGTCTCCAGCCCTGGGAGCTCCCACCTTCAGGGACATCAGCAGGTGACAACCAGCAAGAGCCAGGAGGTTGTGGTGTTACCCTGTGCAAGCACACTACTGCAGCGGCCTCTGGGCAGCCAGGATGGCCCAGCTGATGGGACTGTGGAAGCAGCAGGTGACTCTCCTTTCCCGTTGGATTGCCACTGTCCCCCAGCTTCTGTTCCCAGCCCAGAGAGGTACATGGCAGACAGCTGGGGGAGGCTGAAGGCTGTTGGTCAGCCTTGAACTTGGTGGTATCTGGGCTAGGAGTCCCAGGGCTTGGGGCTTGGGGAAAGGAACATTTACTTCACTTCCTGGGAACTGAGATAGTCATACATTTCCCTCTTCTCTTTGGGGCTGACACAGGGGTATCCTGTGATGGCCTTGCCTTGTGACATGTCTCTATTCTGCTTCAGAGAATGCTCAGGGTACTGGGCTCAAGGAGCAGCAGTGGTCACCCAGGGGGTCCCCCGGGCTGTGGGACAACATCTGCCCAGAAGACGACTATGGGCTGGTGGCCAACAAGAGGAGGTCCTACTCCTTCACCTCAGGTACAGTCTTGATTTCGCTGTCACCGCCAGGAGGTGGCACCACTGCCTCTGTTCCCCACAGACAGCCGAGGACAGATGCGATGCTGCTCCAGCACGCACCTGGTCCTACATACCTGTGCCCTTGGCTGCAACCCCCATTTAGGGAGGGCCCTAAAGGGCTGTCAGTGCCTGCTGGCACCCTGCCCCTTCCACTGACTGGTCCTTCTTGCAGCCACCTACCAGAAGATCACCCCGCTGGCCGTGCCCAAGGAGCCGGTGGAGGCTGGGAGCAGCTACTCTGTAACGCTGTACATAGGGGAGCAGGTGACAGCCATGCCCCGGGCACGCTGTCACTCCTTTGTGGCCCGAACAGGCAGCCCCCGGGACACACTCGGGGAGAAGACCACCAGCCCACCTCGCACCAAGAACAAATCTGTCTTCAAGAAGTTCTTTGGGAAGAAAGAGTGAGCCCCAGACAAAGGGGGGAAATGCCCTAACCTGCCTCTTATCCTCCTCTTGGGCCATTCTGGCATGGTCTCTACTCCCAGCACCAGTTCACAGCTCGCTGCCTCCCCAGGGGCAAAAGGCTGTGCCAAGTGGCTCTGCTTCAGCCAGCCCAGGGCCGCCCTGTGCCCCAGCCACTGCAGCCCCCAGCCTCAGCCTGGCGCTGAGCACCCCTCCTGCCCAGTGCTCTCCCTGGGTGCTGCTGGCTCCCCAGGCATCCTGATGATACACAGTACAAGCAGAGGGGGGTGGATGATGGTTTTTATTAAAAAATAAATAGATGTTTAGTCTGGGAGCCTTTTTGTCCAGCTGCACCCATTGGTACAGGAGGAAAGGAGCTCTCTGCAAGGTGGTCCTTGCTAAGGAGCCAGGGGAGCTTCAGATGAGGAGGGTCCTGCAGTGAGGTTCAATCCTGCTTGAGGGGAAGCCTGAGCCATTTGGTGCCTCTCACAAGGATGCTTTGTCCCGTGCTTCCTCTCTGCCTGCACTCAGGCCAGCTAATCCCACAGGCTATCTGGGCCCCTTTTCCCTGCCCTGGGAGCTCAGCAGCGCAGTCTCTATCTACAGAGTAAATACTCCTGCCTGCACAATGCTGCCAGGCCTGCCCAGCCTTGCTCTCTCACAGGATCACTGCCAGCCTCGGTCACAGCAGGTGAATGCTGCATGATATGGACGGGACCAGGGGTGTGTGGCTAGACCCTCATTCCTGCAGCCCAGATATTTTTGCTGTAACTTCACCAGACCATGGCAGTTTCAACTGCTCCAATTGTTGCTCTACAGGGAAGGGGAAAAAGCAGCTGGTCCAACCTGCCCTGAGCCTGCACCAGCCCAAGAGGGAGAAGGAGAAGTTTCCAGGAACGTGGGTAGCAGGACCTCTCCCTGTTGGGCTGCGAGGCTCAGCTGTGCACACCACTCGCCTCCTCAAACACATTGTGGGGCTTAAAATAGAAGCACTGGCTGCAGCCCAGCTCTGCAGTAAGGGCTGGGAGAGCAGAAATGCTCCCGCCACCCTGTCTCCCTCCTGCAGCGTTCCTGGGGCTGGTGACAGGCACTGAGGTGGAGGTGGGCACACAAGGGTCACCAGCAGAGGGACTTTTCTCCATGTTCCCAGAAAGGGTGGAGGAAATGCCGGTGTGAGGTTGCTGCTGTGTGGGCAGGGGTGTGCTTTCTGAGCTTCCCCTGTGTCTTACCACCCTTCACTTGGCTTTATCACTCTTGGCTCTGACACCTGTTTTCCTCCAGCACCAAAGCTTAGCTGCCTGCACTTCCTTAATGGGAAGAGACGAGCAGGATGGTAGAACTGGGAGGGGAGATGCCCTGGGCAGAGGCCAGAGCGAGGAGGCCAAGGCACAGCATTCCGGCTCCGGCTGCACATACCAAGAGAGCAGCTGGTGGGCTGGTGCCAGTTCATTCCTGAGCAGCTGCGGGGCCCGGCAGAGGGGCAGTGGGTGCAGGGTGCTTTACTAAAGGCCCCCCTGCTACCCCCAGAGGTTGATGCTGACCCATGGTGGGGTGGAAGCTCAACAAGAGTTGAGCTGGCTCAAGTCCAGCACAGCAGCATGGGGTGACATGTGCCACTAGAGAAATACCCCATTCCAGGGACAATGCTGGCACCTGCAGCACCGTTTTCGGTGCCCCCCTTGTTAGGGCTTCATTGTCCCCCCGAGGCAACTACCCACCCACAGCCTCCCCC
>VXAC01002073.1:791241-823725 GCA_013399225.1 Rhipidura dahli
GGGCGCCCCCAGCGCTCGGCGCCCCCCCGTGCCTAGCCTTCCCTAAACCCCGCCGCCCGAGGGGTGGCTTGGGATGCCTCCCCACCCTGAAATGCCGGACCCTCTCCCACCACCCACCAGCTCCCCGCACGCTGCTTCCCCACGGCCGCTGCCGCATTCCGCGGAGCCGCTTTAAGCCTCCGCCCGGCTAATTCCTTCCCCGTGGGCTCCCCGTGCTCCCGCTCCCGCTCCCGCTCCCGCTCCCGCCGGGGGAGCGCCCGCGCCCCGCAACGCCGCCAGGGGGCAGCCGCGGCCCGCCCGCCCCTGAGCTTGAGGGGGCTCAGCGGGGCCGGGCCCCGGAGCCCGCCGGAGCCCCGCGGGGTCGGGCAGCTCTGCAGAGGGCGTGGGAAGGGGCCAGGGGACAGTGCCTGCCCCCCGGGGCCAGCAAACTCTGCCGCGTTCCCCCGGCAGCATGAGCGCGGGACGCTGCAGGCTCTCGGCTGCGCACCCCAGCCCCTCGTGTGCAGGACCCCCCGAGGGTTTCCTCCTCGCCGGTCTGTGTTACAGCATCCTCTGCCCACGGGTGGGCACTCAGCTTTGCTGAGGGGGTGAGGAAAGGGGGGAGGGCAGTCCCAGCGGTACCCTGGCAGCTGGGCTGCTGGTCATGGGTTTGGCCTGGCCTTCTTTTGATGTGCCATGGTTGTGCTCCACTGAGTGGCCTGGGGGCCTCGTTTCAGCCTGGGAACCTGCGGAAGCATGACTGGCAAGGAGAAGAAATGATGAACGGCTGGTACTGTTGGAAGCTGTGGGAAAGGGCCTTCCTGGAGACCTCCCTGGGGGATGTTTAGGAGCATTCAGCCACAGCTCCGCTGTTGATTCGCCCAAAGGGGAAAGCATGACTGCATGGACTTAGTCTCCAGACAGGATTTAGTCAGCTTTGCCAGACATTTGCACAGAGCGGAATTCCTCTACGGCAGCCAGCAAATGTCGGGCCAGGCACAGACCAGGGCTGGCACGGCTGTGAGAGCTCCTGGACCTGTGTTTGGAGCCCTCGTTTCTGCAGGTGGCCGTGTGCCATGGTCCCCGTGGTGCCGGTGACCACAGACACTGCCCAGGGAGCAGGCTGGCTGGGACAGCAGGCAGGCACCTTGGCCCTGCCCTGCCATGCAGGACGGGCAGACTCCAGCTGCAGCAGCACTCCCTGAGAGCTGGAGCATGGATCTGCGCGCTGCCGCCAAGGTGGCTCAGGAAAGCTGATGGGGAGCCATTGCCTCAGGCTATCCTCCAGAGCTGGGATTCACTCATCCTCCTGAAAGCTGCCTTATGCCTTTTAGATGGTTCTTGGAGACCCCGGGAATCGCTTGCCACCTTGCTCCACTGGGGCGTGGATGGACTTTGTTGAGGGGGGAACAGGACCACACAGCAGCTGCCCCCCCCTTCCTCTTGCCAGGTTCCCTGGTTCCCAGCAGTCCGCAGAGGCCCCGCGGTGTTTTACGAGTGTGGCTGAGTGCCAGCCAGCTCCTTCCTTAACGGCTGTGCTCCATCGTGGGAGACTGGTGCTGCCAGCTAAGGAGCAGGATGTGCCCCCGGCACTGCTTCAATGGGCCAGATGACCTTGGCTATAGCGTGGCTCTCTCTGCCAGCACCAGCTCCATCCTCCGCCAAGGAGACCTGGTGTGACACCATGACCGGGTGCTTGGAGTGGTCTGTGCCCCAGGGCTACCGTTTCTGAATGCCACAGGGTGTTCCTGCCTGTCGCTGAGCCAGGGGTTAACCCTGTCTCCTCTGGTACAAATGGGGCCTGAACTGTGTGTCTTGAGCTTATCCAGGCCTCAGCGTGGGCGCTGGCAGGTGGAGACTGCCTGCTGTGAAGTAACATTTCACCCATGGCCGGTGGTGGCACAGCTGTCACTCAGTAACTAGCACCCAACAGCTCTGCTGCTAATTGGTGCCATTAGTCAGTATTTACTCCCTTAATGCTTGTAGGAGAAAGCAAATGGGCAGCTGGAGCTCGGGAGAGGGCAGCAGCAGTGCAGGGAAGAGAGGCAGAGGGTTGGGGATGGAGGAGGGAGGGATTGCTTGGGGAAGGATTGTGTCCAGGAGGTGGTGAAGAAGGGAGGCCCTCTGCAGTGGCTTGGGCAGAGGGGCTTGTGTCCCCCCAGCCTGACAGCAGGGAGAAGCTCTGTGTCCCAAAGATGCTGTTGTTCCACTGGGGTAGGCTGCCCCTACCTCCAGCAGCCTGAGAGGGGGCTGGAGCTTGACTGGACCCCACTGTCCATGCCAAGTCTCAGGAGCCCTGTGGACACCATGGGCCCCTTGCTGAGCTGTGACCACTGAGCAGACAATGGGATTTGTTTCTGCTTGCCCAGCTGGAAAACACCCATGGCCCTGCCACTGGGCTGGGAGGCCCTTCCTTGTCGTGTCTCCAGACCATTTGCTCACCAGGGCTGTGAGTGCTTCAGGAGTAGTGCTATCATCACATTGCATCTCAGTGCTACCAGGGGATGCTTAGCACGGGGAGGTAGTGGGGCTGATTGGCATCAAGGGCCTCCCTCTCCCCTGCCTTTCCTTGCAGAGTTTCACCAGGGCTGCTATGCTGCTGGCAGCGAGCTCCTGCTGTCCTCAGCCTGCTAGTGAAGAAGTCACAGGCAGTTGCCTGACTTTATCCCTGCAGGCCGGGTTGTGCAAAGAAGCAGAGGGACGACAGGATGCCGGAGGTCTGCGTGGCTCCCTGCAAGCGGTGATGTGCCAGCTGGATCTCTGTGCCACAGGCAGAGTTCAGGAGAGTATCGCAGCCCACTCCTTCCCCACCTCGCCCCAGCAAGGCTCAGGCCATCAGGTGAGCATGACCTCTGCTCTACCACCTCATTCCAAAAGGCAGGGCAGGGCACTAAGAGCCCAGGGGTTACCACCAGGAGTCCTGCAAGCAATGACTGGAGATCTCCTGCCCCGAAAGGGTCTGCCAGCAGCTCTTCAGCCAGGACCTTGCTCCAGGGTCAGCCAGGACCAGCAAGGGAAGAGCAAAACTAAACTGATCAGTCCCCAAGCCATTTGCTGATCTTGTCAACAGGCTGAGATGCTCTGTTAGTCAACAAAGCATCCATGATCATTGTAGTCTCACTAGAACTGGATTCCCAGGAGCCTGCAGTGGGTTTTTTGCCCCCATTAGCTAATAGATTAATAACCCACTAGCACTTGACAGAGGTTCGGCACCTTCTATGTTTCCCTCCGTGTGACTGTTAAAATGCCCCTTTCCCTCCATTCTGTGCTTTCCCTATAGAGCTGCCCTCTCGCACATGCAGGCAATTGGATACAGCTGCTAATCTGCTTGTCATTCCACTCCTGCCTGCCTGCTCTGCCTTTGAGACATACTGGCTGTTTCTCTGCTCCGTGGCACCGAGGGCAAGTGCAGAGGCTCTCTAAGCTGCCCTGCCCGTGCCTTCCTCTGGAGTCGGGCAGGCAGCATCCAATGGAGGGAAACACAATTGCTGTGGGTCATGCTTGCAAAGGGAAGGGTGGTTTTGCAATGGAAAGGAGATCTGGATGGCATGCAGCCCTCTGGCCACAGCCCTGCTGCAGGCTGATGGCCTTGCTGTGCCTCAGTTTCCCCTGTCCCTAGCACAGGCACATTCCAGGGAAAGGGAAATCTCATTGCAGAGGAGGGCGGGTGGGTTAATTAATGTATGATTGCAAAGTGCTTGCGAATCTCCAAGGAAAACGGTCGACGTGGGTGCGAAGTGTAAAGGATTCTGGAAACATTAAGCGCCTGCAAATGCTGCCTAGCTCCTCAGGCCCTAAAACTCAGATATTGCCCAAGAGGCACCAAAAATATTCCTTCAGCTCATGTGATGCATTATCCACTGCCTGGAATAAATCTCCCTTTTTGCTCTTGCTTTCCAAACCAGCTGTTTGTTTGTTTTCCACTTTTGGATTTCATAGCTTTAGTTAAAGCAGGGAATAGCTACAAGGGAGGAGGGAAAAAAAAAAAAAAGGCAGCTTTTGTGAAAGGTTTGGCAGCAAGAGTCACTGAAGGGAGAGCACTTTGCCTATTTGTTCTGCCTGTTACAAACTAGCTGTGAGCAGAGCATACAAATTGGGCTCCAGGTGACAGCATCGCAATGCCTGCAGTGCACGTTTGAGTTTTCAGAAAGAAAACTCAAAGGGCTGGGCAGCTTCAGCCCCACCAGCATGCTCCGGAAAGCATGTCCTTGGGACTCCCAGCCTTATGTAAGGGAGAGGCTTTGCTGGCTGCCTTCCTCCCTTGCTTTCTGCCTTTGCTCTGGGGAGCGCAGCAATCTGCCAACAGCAGCAGTGTGCTTTGGCACTTCTGCTGCTTTGGGGATGGAGAGGGTGGGAACACAGCAAGCCCCCGGGCCCCACTTGAGGCTGCCTTTTCTCCTTGCCTGAATTACATGGGGGAGAAACAGCTAGATCTGTGGGTCACACAGTGGTGGGCCCAGTACCAGCGCTGGGCAAAGCACAGCTGTTTCCAGTTTGGAGCAAAGACTGTTTTTGTAGCTGTTTGCTTTTTCTAGGAGGTTTGTTATTGTACACGCAGAGGTGAAGATGATAACATGAGAGTCACTTGGGAGCAGAGGGTTCTTCAAATACAACACCTTTGCCAAGATGAAGCAAGGCAGCTTGGCCCTGCAGCAAGGGCTCATGTTATTGGGGCAATAAATGAGTTGTTATTGGCTGTGCAATTTGTTACCTTCCCATACACGATATAGGAGGTGTCACCCCTCTGAAACTGCATGCTGCCATTGACATCACACAACCCAAGGACTTTCCTCGCTCTTGGAAGCAGCCATGCTCCCTGAGGGGCTGAAGTGCCTCTATGGAGAAGAGAACCTTGAGTGAAACGTCTCCTGTACTGCACCAGCCAGGGCTGGGTTTTAAACGACACTCACTCTCTCCCAGACAGCCTTCTTCACCCCATGGTGTCTTGCTCCAGGTCTTCTACCTGCACAAGAGAAGACATTGTTAGAGCCCATCCTGCAAGTTGGTGATGGGCTGGTGCACAGGTCTGTGCAGGGAAGCAGCCAGCAGCCTGTGCTGTACTTAGGAGCTGGAAGCTGCCTTTCTCTGTGCCTCCCCTCGGGTCTGTCTGCTGGCCTCCTGTCTGCCTGCGGTCACCGGTGGCTGGGATACTGTTCAGCGCTAATGGATTTCAAACCCCCCCACCTCCAGTGAGAGACGTCTCTGTTGAGAGATGTTGATTCCCCTGCTTGGGGGAGTGGCTGTGCAGACAGGACCAGAGCTGCAAATTAGAGAACATTTAATCCTGTACTTTGGTGATGGTAAGTGCTACGCGCCCTGCTGCTGAAAGCCTGGGGTGAGGCAGTGGCTACACCCACCCTGTCCTGAAGGAGAGACTTCCTGGAATATCCACTCAAAGGTAAATTTTGTGGTGTTTCTCCTCCTGATGGGTTCTGAGGTTATAATGATGGTCACGAACCTTGTCCTGTCTTCTGGAAGCATAGCGTCAGTTTGGCTGGGCAACGCCAGTCTGGACCCTGTGCTCAAGTTCCTGGGGGAATTGGTTCTCACAGCTTTTAGTCTGTGCTAAAGTTGAAGCATAGATGGAAAAATAAAACTGTAGAGATGCTCATGCTGCTGAGCAGCAAGTGTGGACATCACAAGGAGAAACATGGCACCCAAGCTGCTGTAGCATCCATGTTCCAGGATGCCACAGCGGGGCTTGTGGGGCTCTGTGGGTGACAGCATGGCACATCTCAAAACTAGAGCGGAGGTGACATGAGACATCCCAAGCAGGCAACCTTGCTTTTCTGTTTTGTTTGGATTTTGCAGAGAAAAGAAGAGATAGGAGAGGAGAGAATAGATGAGGCAAAGCAAGGTGGGGAGAAGAGAGGTCTTGTTTGTGTTGCAACTTAACCAGAAAATCTTCTCGATCAGAATGGCTTAGGGAAAGGGGGCTGAGGAAAGGCAGGCCCAACGCTTGGATCTGTCATTGCCTGGGAGATGCAGCCTGGGAGCTTTAATTGGACATGAGAGCTTTTAAATTTAATTTGATCTGATATGGATCTTAAATTTAAGAAAAGAGCCTCCTGTCTTACTATCTGGCAGCATTGTCTGCTGCTCCCTTCATGTTTTTGGTGTACCCTTCTATCTGATCCCAGGAGCCCATAACCATGACAAATATCTCTGATCAGTGCAGAGGGAGAGATCCAGCTGCGGAAGCTGCTACTGAGCAGATCAGTGAAGAGGTCTCTTCTTCAGGGTGACCGTCTGCAGTGTCATGGTTGCAGATCAGAAAGCACTGGCAGTTGTCTCAGCCCGGTTACCACTGCCTTTTTCTCAGGCTGTGAGGACTTTTTGCTTACGTTGCAATGTTTTGTAGGTCTGTCGTAAAATACAAGCTTGGATTCTGCAGGAAGATGTGTGTTAGAGATCATCTTGCTGAGAGAGCGTGAGAATGAGAATCTGCCAGAGCTTTCAGGGGTGTTTTAACTTCTGGTTTTAATTTCTAACACAAACTGATCACCATCTGCAGAGCATTTTCTGTAGCTGTTTATTAATGGAACAAATGTTTTAATGGTCAAAGTTGCTGCAGGGACTTCCTGGTGCCACTGCCTGTGTCCGCACAGCATAGTGAATGGAGAGAGCCAGGAGGGCCCCATTTTCCTTTTATCACCCAGGTACATATATAAAAATAAAATACTTCTGTGACTGTTTAACTGCATGGAAATGAGGTTAATTCAGGTGCACTCCCCTTTACTGGGGGACAAAGTACCTGAAGAATCCTCCACGTTTGCACTTCGGCTGAGCAACAGGCTTTTATCAAGCAGAGTAGATATCTATTCCAGAAAGATAGGAGCCTGGAGGCGGCAGCCTGAAAAAGCTCATCTTAGGGTTTGTTCCTGCCCTTTGGATGCTGCATACACACGGTACTTATATCCTCCGAGTATAGGGGGGCTGCTCAGGTTCACAGGACTCTGTGTATTGCCTGCCATCCTGGGTAGCAGCACCATGAACATGCAGTGCAAAAAGCTGTCTTTAATCCTCCCTGTGACTTACAGAATCACAAATCGTTTGGGCTGGAAGGGACCTCAAAGATTACTGAGTTCCAATCCCTCTGCCATGGGCAGGGATGACACCCACTAGATTACTAACTCAAGACAGTTATTTATATATATATACATATATATATGTGTGTGTGTATATACACATGCATATGTATATATATGCATGTATGCATATGTGTACTTATATATACACGTCCGTATGTGTATAAATAAGGATATATATTACACCCTTTGGTGGTGACTCCCAGCAGAGTGTTTTTGTCTGGATTAGAACGCAGCATGGGGGACAACTGAGGAACGTAGCAAATGTAGGGGCCAGTTCACAGTGCATTTAGAGCCATACTTTTAATGCATAGCTCCCTTTACAGCTGTAATATTTACTAATGCATGGAGATTACCGCAACCCCGGTGCTGGGTGCGGCTCCGGAGTTAGAGGAGGCTGGTTTTGCTCTCTTTCCCCAAGAAGAGGGCGGCCCGCGGCTGGGGGTTTTTCCCGCCAAATGCGGAGCGTGTAGCGGTAGGCGCGGCAAGGGGGGGAGCCAGGGGCGGGGAAGGCCTGAAGAAGGGGCGGCAGCAGAACGCGGGGCGTTGCGGAGAGCTCGGCGCAGGTGGGTTGCCCCCGAGGTGCGCACGGCTGTCCGCAGAGCGGTCGCGGCTCCGTTTACCCCTTCTCTCCCGCGGGCGAGGGGGAGCGGGGAAGGAGCGGGAAGCGGGGAAACCCCCTGCCTCTCCCACGCGGGAACCGCGTGGCACAGGAGGCGGCAGGAGGCGGAGGAGGAGTTTAGAGAGCGGGACGAAAGAGGCGAGTTCCTCCCCACCGGCGAGAGAAGGAGCCGGCAGGCAGCGGTGGGTGCCCGCGTTCCAGGTACTGCCTCAAAGTCGCCGAGCTTTTGGCCACTCCGGCTCCCTCCGAAGCTCCACGAGGCGTTTCAAAGCTGCCCGGTGCGTGGGCAGCCCTCGGAGGGAGCCGGGGGATGCCCCAAACTCAGAATCTGGCGCCACAGCGTGGGAAGACGAGGCGTGCGAGTCGCGGCTTGGGGGCCCGGAGCGGTGTAAGATGCATGGATGCTGCTTTTTGGGGGGCATTCTTCCTTGCTACCTTGCACGGCAACTACAAATCCCCTTTCATAGTTACTGCCGGGGGGAGAGCATGTGGTTTTGGGGATGCGGAGTGGAGCGGCCAGCATGTGGCTCTGGGGATGCAAAGCACACTGATGCTCTGATACCTGGGATGCAGGACTTGACCGAAGGATTTGTGCAGCGCTCCTTCGGTTCCAGGGGAGCATATCCCTGTCGAGCAGTTGCGTGTGTGCACGGCAGGCAGTGTCTTCCACCGTGCCTCAGCCGGCGTGTGTTGTGGGGAGCCGCTGGCAGGTGCCTGGGCAGGGTGCCATGTGCTGCTGTGTGAGAAGTGGGGCAGAGACCCCTCGACTGACAGAAAAACTGCTGGGTCAGGGTTGCTCCAGGTCCTGCTCGAGAAAATGCTCCCAGTTGGCTGTGGGATGCTGTGGAAGATTTCAGTGAGTGTTTCTTTCCATTGCTGAGTAAACCGTCAGTGTTACAGGAGAGCCTGGTCCAGGCAGAAGCACAAGGAGCTTCTGTAGAGCCCTTTTGTGCTATCCTCCTCACCTCTGTAGTTAAATTTGAGCCTCACAACCCTGCTAGATGCTAATACTGCCAGACCAACACAGTCCCTGCCTGTACATCCATCTGCCTCTTGGGAATTGGCTGTGGAACTGCAGACTGTGTGGGAAGGCAACAGCAGCTAAGCCCTGGAGCTGTGGGATCGCAGACAAGTAAAGCCTGTATCCTTGATCCCCAGGGCTAGGGGCTACAGGAGGAATTTGTGCAGCTGTTGGCCACAGCTGGATGCACTTCCCTTCTGCTCCGAAACAGAAAGCAGCCCAATGGCCCCTCAGTTGCCTGTTGTGAGCAGACACAGTTGAGGGACTTCTGTGAGTGCCGACATGGGAAATCCCACTCTCCTTCTGCACTGCATCCTGGCTTGGTGGCATTGTTTCCACTCACCATCCCCTGGAAGGTGCTGGATGGCCTCAGGCTCCCTCGAGCCTGCCTTCTCTATAAAGCTATCTAAGGATGTGACTGTGCAGGGATGCTTTTCCCTTGGGTTCACTGGTTGTCTTCGTGCAGCTCATGGGCCATTGATAGTGTCAGTACAGTGCTGACACCACACATATGCCCTCCAAAGCACTCCTGCCCCTGCCATTGCTTGTTGCTCTTGGAAAAGACACGTAGGCTTGCTCTTGGCTCACCAAAATGATTTTCACAGAGCAAAGGCACTTTGTTTTCGGCACCAAGAGCTGTAACATCAGACCCAGAAGACGCTTTACAGGATGACTTTTCCCTCCACAACTAGCGCAGACAAGACATGGAGTGAAGAAATTCACTTCAGCTTGAATCAGCAGATGTAGTGCCAGCACACAGGACAGTATGGCACCTCCATCCTGCAGTTGTCCCTCTTCTCCATTCCTCACCAAGCTGCATAATTAACTACTGGCATCAATTCCCAGCATGGCATCCCTGCTCTCATTATCTTGGGCTGGGAAGTGTTAATGAGCCTCTTCCTCTTTGAAGATGAGCCATGGCCTTTGCTGTTGCCCTGGCCTGACCTGTCTTATTCCTTGTTGTGGTATGGGGGTAAGCCAGGGTGCGGAGGACAAGGCGCCCGTTCACCCACTCCCGTGCTGCACCTTCCTCGCTCTGCCCAGCTTCATTCCCAGCTCTCCTGGCAGAGGCAGGGCTTAGGGACCAGCCCATTAGGATGGAGGGAGCCCAGGACCACTTGTGTGCCCTGTCCGAATGGGAAAGCACCAGCCACTGGCTTTGGGAAGCCAGGAAACAGCTTCTGGTGGTTTTCATGGGACACATGTAGATCTTGGTTGGTTTTGTTCAGTGTAACGTCCAGGCCCTTGGCAAGTGTTATGGAAGCTGCAACGCCCGCTCTCATCCACAGAGTTCTGTTTGCTTGTGGTCCTTGCCAGCTCCGTGCTGACCCCACAATGTAAATCTCGCTTACCTCCCTGTGCTTTTCTGAGCCTTCCCAACACCGAGCTCTGTCCTGAGACACCTGCCAGCCCAGCACTGCGCTGCTTGGGGCTGCAGGACTGCCAGCTCCCAGAGTCTCATTTCTGTGCTAACTCGTGCTCAGCTGCCAACTGAGGCCCAAAGCACTACGCAGAGTGAGCTACAGGCATTTTCAACTGAGCGGAAGTCAGGGTTTTACCAGTCACCCAGCTGTTTTGATTTGATTAAGCAGTGCTGTAAAGACTAATTGCTTCTTAGTTTAAGAGTTTGCAAGATGTGGGATGGGCAAAGAAGTGTGCAGAGTAGGGTCAGACCCTGGGTGGGTCGGTTACATCAGGATGTGTGGTCTGGAGGGTCTCAGTGCCCCAGATGAGGCTGCAGCACAGTATTGCACCCCATTTTCCCACTCCAGATTCTGCAGACCTAGCTGGGGGGCTCTATATGGGCTCTGGGGTCCCCGTGTGGGAGAGGAGCTGTGATGCTGCATGAGGAATGCATCTGAGGATTGTTGTTCCCATGAGACAAGGGAAGCTGTTGTGTAGGAATAACACTAATATTCCTTTGTAATCTTATTGCTGATGGAGGTGGTGTGGAAAACATCACTGTTGTTACCTTTTGGTCCTGCTCTGGCTTGGAGCAGGCTTTTTCCTGGTCTTGCCGATCCCCAAGAAAAGGAAGGCTCAAAGCTCTGTGTGTGCGGCTGTCGTGCACTAACTGCAACACAAATGGGTGAGTCTGGCTTTCTGGGTGCAGTGCTCAAGGCTCTCTTTCAGCCTCTTGGTTAAGCCATGGGTGAGCACAGTCAGGTTTCATCTCCAGGAGACAGACTTTCCTTGGGGCCAGAAGGGAGCAGAGACCTATTACCTGCCTGGCGGCTCGTGCAGAAGCTGTCAGCAGGAAGCCAGGCAGATTTCCGCAGGGCCTTCTTGCTACTTCCGACCACACGACTGCCAGTGAGACTTGCTTTAGTTCATTTGCTTTAGAACTAGTCTGATAGGAAGGCACCTCACTGTGAAATTTCCAGCTGGAAATTCATGGAGTGAGCAGACCAGGAAGCTGCAGAGGGAGAAGGCAGGCAGGGGCTGGAGGTGAAGAGCAGGGCTGGGCGAGATGTGGCTGGGTGGGCGGCAGCAGTGGGACTGGAGGGTCGTGTCATCAGCCTCCCACATGCTGAGCAACCTGCTCTGGCTGCATACTGAGGCTCAGTCACGGCAGCAGGACTGTGTCATCCACCGTGCTCTGCCGAGGGCAAGCCATCAACCTGAATGTGTATCTGCATCCCCAGGCTGACACTGAAGTGGCTCCAGCCTCCTGCAGGGCTGCTGGGGAGAGGGTTGTCCTGCCTGGGTTGCCCTGCTTGGCTTCTTCTCTGCAGCCCAAGCTGTGGTTCCAAACACGGTACTCATCCCTGCTTGGTTCATTTTGCATTGCACATCCAACCACTGACACTGTGCAGGGACACAGAGCCAGTTTACACCTGCAGCTGAGGGCCTGTTCACCTGGCTCAAGCCCGTGAGGGCATTGGAGTTTTGCTAGAGTTTTTGTTCATGTTCATAGTAAACCCTTATGAGGAGAACTCCCCTGTTTTAAGCTTGGGGATAACCCCTGGAGAACAGCCAGAGAGGCAGGACGGACTGGTGACAGATCTGGCTTCTCAGCCCTGCCCAAGGCGCAGGGTTGAAGGAGATGCCAGCCTTATCTGCCTTGCCTGCTCTGCCTGTGACAAGCCTTGTTTCCTGGCCTCAGGACCAAGTTGGAGACAATTCCCTTTTTTATCCTCCTTCAGTGCTGTACCCTCAGCTCCCTGATGGTATTTGCTCTGGACTGGACTTCTGCCCCCACAGGGAGCCCAGTGCCGCAGAATGCACACAGTGCTTTCATCCCATCAGGGTTTGTAGGTGTTGGGCTGTGGCTGAGGATGGCAGGGTTGGGTGGGTCTTCATGGCATCCCGGCAAGAGTGGGAGTGTTATCCATTAACCACAGGAGGAGACAGACCAACGGCAACGCAGCCAAGCTATTATGAAGTGATCCACCCTACCCTGCAGCTTCTCCCTCCCGTCTTCACACCCACTCCTCATGGCAACGCAAGGCTGGCGTGTCTGTGTAGTGAACCACATCAGGACATTGATCTACCAGCGTGTTCCTGGACAGGGCTGTTACCCCGGAGGCAGCGGGAATGGGGTGCCCATGTGATGCAGAATCTGTGCCTTGCGGGGGATGAGGGAGATGCTGAAGAGCACTGCCTTCCCCTTGCCTGGGCTCTGCAGCTGGGCTGGCTCCAAAAGGGGAGCCTTTGACCAGAAACAAACAGCATCAGTAAATATCCTGGCAATCGATACTCAATACACAAATTATCTGCTACCAGCTGTCCGTCCCTTCCTTTGCTGTGGCTGTGTGGGGGATGCACTGTGTCAGAAGGCATTGCTTCAGCAGGGCTCGGCCCCTGGGCTCCCTATCACCTGGCATCACTGTGGGAGTGCATCAGCTTCCACCCTGGCAAGCCCTGACAGGACACCTTACCAGATGGCCAGCCCACCTCAGTGAGGCTGCTGTAACCTTGGGTCTCCCAGCAGGGTGTCTAGAGCTGCCTTTATCTCCTCTGCTCCCCACATTAATCTGGGGAGGCTGAGAGGCTGGTGGAGCTTGCAAGCCAATGCCAGCGGCTGCGAAGTGCCATTTCCACATGAGCAGAGCACTCGGTGGCTCTCATCCAGAGTGTTCCGTGCTTCCCTGAGACATCCTGAGGATGCTCAGGGTCCCAGACAGGCTGCGATATCATGGCTCTGGCACACTGGGCGGTGGCTGTTTGCACGGATGTAGCAGCACAGGCTGGGATTTGGAAGGGATGTGACTTGGTCTTTCCCAACTTGTGGCTGGGCTTATTATTATTGGTTGTGTGGGAGATTCTGTTTTGATGGGATTTGGGACAGCTGTCCCCACCTCCTGTTTGCTCTCCTTGCCTGATCCTACTTGCATAAAGATTTTCCTGTTTGCCGCTGTTTAGCCAAGACCAGTGCCAAGGGTGGGAGGTTTGGGCTCTGACTTACTTGCTCCAAAGGAGGTGTCTGCCTCGAGTCTTGCTTTGGCTCCTCATATGAGACCTTAGTCCTGCCAGGCTGTTTGGGGAAGCTGAGTTATTCAGGGAAGAGGGTGCCAGAGATGGTGCTTCTGCCCTGGGTGTTTGCTCCAACTCCTTTGCTTGCACCACGTCTCTGACAGCATGCTGCCTCCTCAGCTTTCCACTCCTCGGTCAAAAGATCGTGGGTTGCCCACACAGCTCTTTTGTGTCTGCCACAGAACCGGGATACAGCAAACCCAGCTCTCGGCAGGCAGCATTGTCTCTGCTGGGAAATGTGCAGGCGTATGTGACCCCTCGAGTCCCTTCAGCTTCTGGGACTTGTGGGGATGGCTTTACCCTACTCTTTGGAGATGGCTGCAGCTTTGGAAGTGAGTGGATTTGGCACAAGCAGACCCAGACAGGGCATCCATCCCTTCCCCTTCCTTTTGTTTCTGGGGATTGTGGGGTGCCCTTTGGCTGGGACAAAGCAGGTTTTTGAGGTGAGGGGGTGATAGACATTCCCTGTCTCTTGGAGCAGAGCCACTGTGAAATAGCTGCATTTAGCATCTGAAGCCAGTTTGGGATTTGCAAGATGCTGTGGCTGTCCGGGCAGCGAGCAGGATCTTGGCAGGACAGGTGGCTGGCAGACAGTCTGCTCGGGACCCCAACAAGTCCCAAAGCCTGCTTCTGTGCTCACCATCCCCTTTCTCAGTTGGGCTGTAGAAATTTAATGCCAAAAGCAGAGGTCAGCCAGGGCCCCTATTCTGAGCTGGCCTACAAGCAAAAGGCCCCTTTGGTCTGTGGGGACCCAAAATAGCCCGTGTATTTCTGTCCTGGCCACTGGGCACAGCTGACATGCAGAGAACAGAGCCAACCTCGACTTGCCACAGGCCAGTGGTAGTTGGCTCCTGCATGTCTGTCCCAGCTTCTGCCAAGAGGGCCGCTGCTCAGAGGGGAGGAATTGCCTCTCTGAATTTTGGAAGCTGGGAAGATGGTGACACCAAGGGAAGATTGTGTTGTTCTGGCTCTGACTTCATTTCTGTGTCCTCCACTAAATTGGAAACAGATGTGCAGCCCAGACCAGCCTCCAAAAAACTGCTGAGGGGGAACAAAATGATCTTCGCTCCTGTGCCAGCATCCCAAACAGGGCTGGCAGCCTGCTGTAGGCCTTCTGCTGGGCTGTTCAGGTACGAGGGCAAGGCTCACTTTGTCCCGCCCTGGGGATGCTCTCCCACCTGCTTGGGGGACAGCAGTTCAGCAGCTCTTGCCTGCTGAGGGTCCTGCCAGCTCTGCACCTTTGAATCTGGCTCCACAGAGGAAGGAGCCAGAGCTGGAAGGACAGCCTCTCTCCTGGGAGGTGGAGGTACCATGGGGTGCAGGAGGTGGCCAGGTGACAGAGGGTTGCTGCAGGCAGGTGCTCTCACTGCTGGTTGGCTGCCAGCTTTTCCTGCTCTTCTAGAAGCATCCCTGTTTTGGGGACAAGTGAGTGAGGGCTCAGGCTCTCCTTGGGGAAAGGAGTTCCTGTAAAGTGCTGGGTGGCACTTGGGGAGGGAGAGTGGTTGAGCTGAGCCCTCCAGCCCCTTCTGCCTTGTCTCTTACTGCAGGACTGTCTTGAGGACCTCTCAAACAGAATGTAAGCTGTCCCCATCCTTCTTCTCTGGACCCTCACTGCAGGTTTCTCCATGGTCAGCTCCCTTATGTTGTTCCTGGCCTGACTCCTTCTGGGGTCTGGCAGCTCCGAGCTCAGTCCTGGAGCCAGGAATATGAAGCAATGGAGGGGGAGTCATCTCAACTCTACATCCCAGCACCCTGGGGGCTGCTGGGGGCAGGTGGCCTCCTGCAGTCCTGCTCTTCCCCTCTGCTGCTGCTCCCCAAGCAGTGACCTTGGGGTAGCCATGTGTTATTGGTACATATGGTCCTACCAAGCCCAGGAGAAGGCAAGCTATGGAAAAATTCATCTTAACCCTCTTTCATTCTTCAGCTGTGGGATTCTATCCCCTGGATTTCCTCCCACGCGTTCAGTGAGTCCTTATCTTCAGACTTGTCTGGATAAGAGCTGTTTTTCTCTTGTCCTGCTTTGCTGTGGGCTCCTCTTTGCTCCCCTCAGCTGCAGACAGGAGGGGGAAGTGGGACATGTTTCTGTAGGCTCAGCCCACCCTTCTCACGTGCCTTAGCTGCTGCCTAAGGTGTGGCAAACCAAGATACCATCGGTGCAGACAGACAGGGATTCCTCTTGAGCAAGCCTGAACACAGGGAGAGTGAAAGCTGCTAACGCAAAAGAGGCACATCTGACAGCCACAACCCAAGAGGTCTTACTTAAGTGCTGTCCCAGCCCACCAGGGAGCATCCCTCTTCTCACCCGACTGTGTGGAAATAAGCCTGTGGGATAGCAGGCAGGCAAGAGCCATAACTGTGCTTTGTGTTGTGCATGGCTGGGATTGCCTTTGTCCTCTGTGCATGGCTGTCCTGGCATGTGGTGGCCTGTGCCATTACTGCATCGAGACCCAGGCTCCCCCATGCAAGGAGGATCTGCTTCCAGCTCGGGATTGCCTCTGGCTGCTCCTTGTGCTCCCAGCTGAATTTTACATTAATGATGTCCGGCCGTTCTCCCCAGGTGTCCTGTAAACTTTTTTCCACTTGGAAGCAGAAACGGGGTTTCCTCCCATTGTGCTTCTTCCTGCTGCAGCCCCCAGATCAATCCCAGGGAAGCACCCCTTCCCTCAGCACTTCCCCTCCCCGTGGCCCCTGGGCAGCACCTCCACTGGCCCTGCTGGCACCCCTGGGGCTTGGACCAGCCCTGCAGACATGGGCTGTGAGGGTCTGCTGGCTGCAGAGGATGCCAGACAAGGATGAAGGTTTGGGGTGAGGCACCCCCAGGCTCTCCCCAAACCCATGGTGATCCCTCAGGAAGCCATGGTCAAGTGTCGTGAGCTTGGTGTGAGCTGTGCATGCCCATAATGGGTCACCCTCTGCCCCTTCCCACCTCCTTGCAGCTCCTGGAGGTGCTGAAAGCTGCCTGGAAGCACCATCCAGTTCCTGGAGATGGTTTCCGCCTGGGCTCAGAGGCTCCTCCAGCTGCACTGAGTGAAGCCCTGAGGAAATCCTTCCCTCTGCCCTTGGGAGAAAGGGTCTTTATTTTTCTAAATTTCCAACAAATGGGGTTTGAAGATAGCCCTGGAAAAACGTGTCTCCTTTCACAGCCTCCCAAGAAGCACGTTGGGGTTTTGGCTTTTAGGGGACGATCTTTTCCCTGGGGAGACCAGCCTAAGCGGGTGCCATCCGAGAAACCAGCTTCTTGGAAGAATCCTGTCTCTGCAAACAGTCTCCTGAGATCAGCTTATCTCTCCTTCTCTGACGCCTGCTCATAAATGACGTTCCCCCCCAGCTCCTGCCCTCCCCCAGGCGCTTCTATCTCCTCCTGCATCCCCAAACCACCGGCCCTCGAGCAGGACACGGCTCAAATATTTGTGGGGCTTTTTCTACCTCTCCCAAGGCTGCATAGTCCCTGCTTCGTCCTGCCTGAAGTGACGAGGAGCAAGGGGCTGGGACCACCCTGCCTTTCTGGTAAGCCTGTTGCTGTGACATTACAATGTCCCCCTTCAGCATTGATGGGATGCTGAGCAGGAGCACCCATCTCTGCTCCTGGGGCATTGTATGGGTGCCTGGAGGGGTTTTCTCTGGCCAGGGACCAGATTGCACCTGGCCTTGGGCACTTGCCATGTGCTTGAGGAGAGAGGTGTGTGCGTTCTTCGTGGGGCTGCCATCGATGGCTTTTGGCCAGTAATAGTCAGGGCTGGGAACCTACGCAGCTGCCCTGCTGGAGGGGTGGATGTCCAGGGCTTCCTGGGACTCAGTAATGGGTGGAATAGTCCCAGCTGTGTCATCTAGGGTAGCCCTAACACTGTCCTCTGCAGTCTACCTGGTGGGAAGCCCTTCAGGGACAGAGCTGGCATCCTGCCAGGCCCTGGGGAATTTGCTGCCTGGCCAGATCGCTTTACCTGCCAGGGGCAAGGGCCCCCAGGGAGCCTCTCAGGGCTCCTTGAACTCTCCAGATAAGGGACTTTGCAGCTGATTGGTCTACGAAGTTCAAAACACACCAGGGCTGAATGCTCCCCCTGCACCACCCGGTATCCGAGATAACAGCAAGTGCTGGGAGCGGGATCGGTATCCGCAGCTGCTGCTCTGCGAGCAGTTTATGGTGGCTGCTAGTGCAGCAAGCCCGGAGACAGATCGGGTCTAGAGTTGCTTCTCCTTTTGTCCATGGAGGAGTGGAGGGAGTGAGCTGAAGCAGGTCAGAAACATTGCCCAGGGACCCTCATTCTGTGGGGTGGGGCTGCTGCACGGAGCATCTTGTAAGAGGCTTTTTCCTGCTGGCCAAGCCCTGGCAAAGCAGTGGACTTTGTCTGCAGACAGCAAGCCAACGGGGAAGGCAGAAATATCTGCTCTCTCCTGCTGCCCTGCTGAGCTATCTCCTTAGGATGTAGACATCGAGTAGGGCTGGGAGAGCAGATGGCATCACAACGCTGTTTACTGAGAAGCAGAAAAGAGAAGAAGAATAGGAAGTGATATCAGCTTGCTGATGGAAACCACTCACAAAACACTCCAGGACTAGTAAACCTGCTGCAGGACGTTGGAGGGAAGAGGGATCAGAGGAAGAGAGGCCATAGCGGAAAAGACAGATGAAGCTTTTGCCTCCCTGTTAGCTCCACGAGAGCCTGAGCAGTTTCTTCCACCTTCATTTGGGGAGCTCCTCAGAGCATCTGCAGAGGCAAGGTAAACAGCAACAAGTGTCTTGGGCCAGGCAATGTTCTCCAGAAGGAAAGGGAGGATGAAGCATCTAGCTGTGACGTGTGGCTTCTAGTCATTCATTCACAACTGCCCCAGTCCCCAGGGACTGGGAGGAGGGAAAGATATGATGTTCTTTTCCAGGAAGGGCAGAAAGAGCTTCAGGGAAAAGCTGACTGCTGAATCTGCTGCATGTCCTGCGTGTCTGTGCAGGGACAGGGCCTGTGGGCAGCTGGGGAGGCTTCTGTCCACCTGGAGCAGCACTTCCTAGGGAGTTTGGGCTCAAAGTGCCCACACTGCTTTCCAAAAAAAATTCTAGTCGGCTTTCAGCCCAGTTTTTAAGGGAGCTTGCTGGTCAAGAGGGAAAGTCCTTACTTGGCTCCATAATTAGTATGAAAACAGGAAGGAGGGTGTAGGAGTCAGCAGTCAGTTTTTGCAGTGAAGAGATCTTTGCATTGGTCACATGTTTTTTCAACACATTCATGAGTGACCTGGAAAAGGGAATGAGCAATGAGATGACAGGGCTTTGCTGAGGTGATTGGATTACTCAGGTTCATGGGGACAAGTGCCAGCTAGGAGGAGTAATGACAATCATTACACCACCAGGCAACTGAAATTCAGTTTAGATAAATATCAAGTGATAGACAAGGGGGGAAGGGAAAAAGCCCCAAATCCACAAACAAGATTATGCACTGAGCTGGCCACTCACAGCAAGGCCTGGGGCTATTTCAGTTAGCTCAGTGTGCATAAAAACACACACTAAATAATCTTTCCCAGTTAAAAAGCAGAAACAAAGCAGGAAAGTCTTGTGCCACTCTTCAAATTGGTGTCTCACCCCCACACAGTCCCTGTGTGCCCCCAGCACCAGCACCTCTGGAAGGATCGAGAGGAGTCAGGGAAGGTTTGGAGAAAAGCAACAAGGAGGACCGAAGGCATGGAGCCATGCCTGAATGACTAAGTGAGCTAGAATTTCTCTGGAAAATGTGCTGTTGGGTGGATACAACCCAGGTCTGTAAAGCAGCCACTCCAATGTTCATCCACCCTTTGATGTCAAAGGCAAGGGAGTCCTGGTGAGGCCCTGCATGTGGGGAGAGCTGCTGCCTCCTCTCAGAAGATCCTGAGTTGAAGGGGGAAGCAGGATTTCACAGAAGTGAAACCCACCATGGCTACAAAACACATGAACATCGTGTCCCTTCCAGCTCAGAGGCTGGGGGAACAGTCGGTCAGTTAGTCCGTACCTGTGACACATTTACTCTTTCTTAGCATCTGCTTTTGCCCTCTGATGGACACCAGCTTTGAGCCAGACCAGCCTCTGCTTTGACTCGAGGCACCTGCCTGCCCTTCTTTTGGGAGGGTTTGTGTTTCTCTCAGCACTGCAGTGGTGGCACACAACTCATCTGTCTCGTGAAATACAAGCGTGTGTCCTTGCAGCCGGTGACTGATGGTGGAGGTGGGCAGGACGCTGCCCAGGACGCTGATTCCCCACACCCCAGCACAAGGTAGGATCTGCAAGCAGCATGGTCAGAGTTCAGGCACGCATATGAATTCTCATGAAACAGGCAGTCTCATGAGTGTTTCCTATCTTCTAGCTGAGTCATGGTTACCAGGGTTTCGTGTGACTTGCATACCTGTGCTGGGCTTGTTCCATGCCTGCAGATAAACCTTGAGGGGCCCCTGGATCAGCCTTCCTGACAGGAGAACTCTGGTGTTGCCCAGTGGGCAAGCGGGTGTATGGGATGGGGTGAAAGGCTGGTGAGACAACTGGTCCTGTCTCATCTTGGCCATGCTTGGAGGAAGTACTGTCATGCCTGCAAAGTGATCCCCTGACAAGTGGTGTCAGGAGGACACGAGGTGCTTGCCATTGAGTCTGCTGGCAACCCCTTGACTATGGACTGCCAGGACACTTCTGCACTTGGTGTGGTGTAAACGGCTTTTCTTTAGAGCTGGTGTTTCTGGGTATAATTCCAGGGTGCCATAGCATACCTACATGGCACCAGGGAATTACTCAGGTGAGAAGCTAAGCATGCACTGTGCTCACCCTTGGCTAAGGCAGCAGGAACAGGGGAAAAGGAGATGTGGGGAAAAGGAGAGATAGGGAAGTGTCCAAAGCCAGGTGACAAATGGCTGCCTGCAGGTGTGGCTGTCCTGCAATGCGGGTTTTTCTGCAGAGGTTAGGCAGCTTTGGTGACAGCTGGCCCTGCCGTCAGCTCCCAGGGCTTGGCTGGCAGTGGGGCTGCACGTGGCCACTAAGTGTGTCAGCATCTGTCACAGCCTTTGTGTGGCATGAAAGGACAATTATAATTGTGCCATCTCTTGTTTGTACCTGCTCAAAGGTTCTAGCCTACTGTTTGTTAAGACCGCTCTTCGTGATCTTGCTTCTGTGGGGGTAACACAGACTGCTCTATGCCCACGAACAAAAGGGATGTCCTTAGGCCAAGGCCCCACATCACTCCTCCTTTTTCCTGTCCTTCAGGATGTGCAGCCACCAAGCTGGTGGCTGGGCTAAACACCAGCAGACTCCTGTGGGAGGCTGCTGGAAGAGTGGCATCTGTTCCCATGTCCCATCGGGTAGGGCAGCTCCCCCCAAGAGGGAGCAGGGTTGCCACCTGTTGCTGGTGCTTGTTCCTGTGACCTTTTCTGTTTGTTGTAGGGTTCTTTATAACAGCCAGCAGCTGGAAGTGTTTCCCGCTGTAATGACTGCTGCCCTTGGCAGGCACTGTCTCTTTGTGGAAAAAATTAGGAGGCATTTAGCGAAGTGAGACAGAAAACAAACAGAGCAGGCAGGAGACTGTGGCCGGGCAGTGCCTGCCAAGGAGGCCGGGCTCCTGACGCAGGGATGTGGGCACTGTCCAGACGGAAGCAGGAGGCGGGTGGGAAAGCAGCATGGCGGAGCGCCCTGCCCCAGCACCCCCAGAGTCCTGCTCCCGACCCCCCCTGCCTCCTCCCCACCACCCCCNCAGCGGGACCTGGGCTGTGCGCCAGCTGTGGTACCCGATACCTCTCCTCCTCCTCCGCTGGTGCCGCTAGACCCACAGGGCTCCAGCCCCCGTGACTTGAGCCAGGGCCCGGCACTCACCCCCAAGAGCGGGGGGTGTGGACGCAGGGGGACACACTGCCTTCAAATACTCTGAACACAAGGCTCACCCTGGCTCTGTCCTCTCTCCCCAGGTATGTCTATGGGGCCAGTCCCTGCCCCTATTTCTTGGGACGGCAGTATGACCTGGAGGGGGCTGGAAGGGGGATCAGGGCTTGGCTGGCAAGGGGAAGCATGTTGAGGGCTTGCTGGGGACCCACGGGGAAAGCAGAAATTTTCTTGCCTATTTTGGGTTGAGATCTGTTTGCTTGGAGACAAGCAATGCCCCGATGGGGTTTCTGTGTGCAAGGGGATGGCACTTGTGTTTGCAGATCCCTCTGCTAATCCCGGGTGAGGATGTCTCCTCCCCACCGAGGCACTGGCAGCCTGCCGGGAGGGGATTTTGGGATGTTTTGTCTGGAAGCCCAGATAGCTCAGAAGGGCAAGGCAAGAGCTGTCAAGCCCCCGAGCTCTCTGTGTGGGAAGGCAGGGGAGCGGTGCTGCAGATGGCTCCGACATCAACAGGGTGGCACCTGCCGGGTTGGCAGAGCCCTCAATCCTTTGCAGGCATACTGTTGTCCTGCTCTGTCTTTCCCAAGCGGCCCAAGGGGCTTCCAAAATCCCTCTCCACATCCTGCCGCCTGTGTTTCGGCTCCATCACAGCTCAGGCTCCCCAGCCTGCAGGATCCTACCGCAGGAGGAGACGAGCTGTGCCCAGAACCCCGCGGGCACCTGCGCCAGGGACGGGCTGCACCGCCTTCAGTGCGTGCCGGGGCTGGCAGGGACTACAGATCCCGGCATGCTGCTGCCTGTCTCCTCCTCCTCCTCGTCCTCCGCCTCCTCCGCCCTACCTGGCAGGGCGCAGGCAGGGATGCTGCGGGCGGCATTGGAGCAGGCGTCCGCGGGGCATGTGCCAGGGGGGCCGGGGACACGGCGCAGGCAGCCCCGCTGCAGGTGAAGCCCTGGGAGAAGTGCCGGAGCTCCCCATGCTGCGCCGCTCGGACTGGAAAAGGACAAGGCAGGCCTGCGGTTCCTCCGGGCGGCTAATCCCCCTCTGCCCCGGGAACAGGGGGTGACCGGCAAGGGAAGGTCCCTTCTCGGGCCTCCGGGGGCCACATCTCTGGGGCTCTCAGAGCGATGCCTGAGCGGTGCAGCGCCTGGGCAGGTGGTGACGGGGGAAAAGGAGCGGTGGGCGCCCGGGAGGGGACAGCAGTGCCAGGGACGCCCTTGGCTTTTCAAGGTGACCCAGGAAAGGGCTGTGAGAGCCGCAGGCAGGTGGAATTGAAAACGGGGGATTTGCTGGTTCTGGCCGGAGAGGCTGCTGAATTAAATGTGTCTTTTGTGCCACCGAGCCCCGGGCGTTGGAGGGAGCTGGGGCGGGCAGGGGGGGCAGACACAGCCCACTGCGCACATGCTTCACTCACAGCCCCAGGATTGGGGACAGAGAGCTGCAGGCTCACAAATCCCTTAAGAGCCTGCTGCAGGCAGCTGGGCAGCCAGCATGAGCAGTCTGTGTACCTCGGGAAAGCAGTTTCCTTTCAGAGGGGAGGCTTGGTGTGCCCAGCCAGCAGAATAAGGCTGTGTGTCTCAGCCCCTCGGCTGAAGGACTCTGAGCTGCAGGTTTCCAAAGTTTCTGCGCTGTCTTCTCATCATTTTCTGGGTTGGTGTTTGACTCTCAGTACTGTGGAGCACTTACCTGGCAGCATGGGTTGGGGTTAAAACCAGTGCTGCCCCTGCCTGGCTGGTGTCTCTCACTTTCCCATAAAATTTTCTGTTTGCTTTCCAGACGGAGAGCAGCCAAAATACTTGCTGGGACCTGTGCTGACTCTTGCCACACAAGATGACAGCAAGAGACGGGCCACAAGATAGGTAATGACAGTTTCTGATGTAGCTGTCATATCCAGGATGCCAGGAGGTGAGGGAGGACCGGAGGACCCAGCATCTGGGGATTCCCCTCTCCTGTGTGCTTACTGGGCTATGGAGCTGTCAGTTCTTTCTCAGCTTTTCCATAGCAAATGGGCTGTAAACAGTCCCCTGTAAAAACACCTGGGGAGCCTAACTCCCTCCCATATCTCGTGATGGATGCTGTGTATCTGGGTGACACATGCTGAGGAGCAGGCAGTTTCTCCCTGCCTTTGTACCTTCCTGGGGAGGGCCTCCCACAGCCCCTCTGCAGTGCCACATCTCTGGCATCCCATGCTAGCAAGGGCTGTGGGGCAGGGGCAGGGCAGTAAATATCCACTGCAGGGTCAGGGACAGTCAGAAGCAATACCTGTCCCTGATGCTGCCCAGCTTCCTCTCCAAAGCACTCTGTCCTGTTTACAGGTACAAGGCTGTCTGGCTGATTTTCTTCATCCTCGGCCTGGGGACGCTGCTGCCATGGAATTTCTTCATGACTGCCAGGGAGGTGAGGGCTTCCCCTCTGCTGTTGTCCATGACACTAATTGTCCCCTGTCATGTCTAGGGACCATGGTGTAGATGTGGCAGCATGGCACAGCATGCAAAGGATGAAAAGTGTGACCTGGGTGTGATGAGTGGCGCTGAGGGATGGGCATGGGTCTGGATGAAGAATAAGGGTGGCCTGGGAAAGGCTTGCAGAATCTCAGCCCCACCAGGCTCCTTCCTTTACAGTATTTCATCAACCGCCTTGTGGACCCAGAGGAGACGAGCCACGTCAGGAACCAGACCGGTGAGGCCGCCGTCACACCCTCCTACCTGCAGTCTGTGTTTGACAACTTCATGACTCTCTGCGCCATGGTGCCCCTCCTTATCTTCACCTGCCTCAACTCCTTCATCCACCAGCGGTGAGCCTTGCTCTGTCCTTGCTCCTGCCAGCCTCCATGGGGCCACCCAACCCTGGCCTGTTCTGCCCCAGAACTGAGCCAAGCTACAGCCCATCCAGTCAAGTCAAAGGCAGAACACTGATCTCCTGTCTCAGGGTTTGGCTGGGATTCCCTCACTTAGAGCTTGGTCTCAGCCCCACAGGTTTTTGGGGGGTTGGGTTTTCCTAACTGAGACCCTCTTTTATAGGATTCCCCAGCAGATCCGCATCTCCGGCAGCCTGGTGGCCATTGGGCTGGTGTTTTTAGTCACCGCAATCATGGTGAAAGTCCCCATGAAGCCTCTTCCCTTCTTCATCTTTACCATGATCAGCATTATCTTCATCAACTGTGAGTGAAGCAGTGGGGGAAGAAAAGGGACACAGCCCTGTGGCTAGGGCTGATCCTTGTGGGAGAAAAGCATGAACCTCACTGGGGGAGGGCCAGGGAGGATGGGGGCTTGCCTTGCCTGGCAGGGGAGGGGGCCTTGGCTCCCTGCACAAATGCAGTCCGTCCTTGCCTCTGGTTTCTCACTTCTGCTCATATTTCCCATTTGCAGCCTTCGGCGCCATTCTCCAGGGCAGCCTGTTTGGGCTGGCAGGGCTCCTGCCTGCCAGCTACACAGCCCCCATCATGAGCGGGCAGGGTTTGGCAGGCACCTTCGCTGCTTTGGCGATGATCTTCAGTATTGCCAGTGAGTAATCCCTGCCTTGCAGGTGACAGGGATTGCCTTCTCAGAGCACTGCTGTCACAGGATCTGCCGGGGTCATGTTGTGTGGGAGATGGCAGCAGGGCCTTGCTCCTCTCAGCCCTCATCATCTTCCTTTCCTCTCCCTTCCTGTGCTCTCAGTTGGTGCCCAGCAACCCGAGAGCTTCATCGGTTACTTCACCACGGCCTGTGTGACGATCGTGCTGGCAATCGTCTCCTACGTAGTTCTGCCTCACATGGTGAGACTGTTGTCCTGGTGGGGAAGGGCCTGGGGACGTGGGACCTTTGCACATCCCAGCACAAGAACCGTGGCCCACCAGTAGCCCAGCCTTGGCTCCTACCAGCCTCCGCCTCTTGTGTCAGGGCACGCTCTCCCGTGTCCCAAGGGAGCACTCTGAGATACTTCCCACCACAGATACCCCAGTATACTTGGGCTGTCTGAGTCCCTGGGTGAGCAGGAAAGCATCAGTGTCAGACATAACTGGAAGGAATACTCTGCCCATATTACCATATCTGCTGTTATCACATAGCCCCTGGCAGCCTTCTTTCTGCACCCATGAATGAGTCCTCCATGCTGTCTCTCTGCAGGATTTCTTCCGATACTACTCCATGAAGGACAAGACAGAGTACCACGTGTACAATGCAGAGCTGGAGACCAAGAGAGACCTGATTAAGAAAGGTAGGGGACTGAGAGAAGAAAGAGAAAAGGGAAAGAGAAAGAGCTTAAAGAAAGAATGAGATAGGACTGAATTAGATCTCAGCTTTCTGGGGTCTGCTATGCCCTACTTGTGTCTCTCCCTGCAGACGAGAATGGGATGGAGCAGAATAACTCAAAGATCATCCCTATCCACACCCCTGATGAGCAGCCCTCTGTCTTTGCTATTTTTAAGAAGGTCTGTGAGTTGCCAGTGAGCCTTGTCCTGCCCTTCCTTTTGGGATGGGCCCAGGTGTAGGAGAGCATGGGGAGAGGAGACCAGCCCTGCACTGGTCTCTTGCCCCGTGTTTGGTACCAGCATTTTTCTTTCATCTGCCTAGCTCTGGGTCATGGCCCTATCTGTCTGCTTCGTCTTCACTGTCACCATTGGCGTCTTTCCTGCCATCACGGCCAAGGTGTCCACTGTCCTTGGAGGGGGAAACAAATGGGGTAAGTATGCTGGGGATGGGGCTGAGGTAGAAAAAACTGAGGACAAAGTAAATGGGAGGAAAGAAAGTGGGGCTTGAAGGTATGTGTGGTGGGGTAACCCTGCCTGGATGCCAGGTGCCCACCAAAGCCACACCAGCACTGCCCTCCAGAACTGGACAGGGGAGAGAAAATAAGACAAAAGGCTTTTGGGTGGAGATAAGGACAGCAAGAAATCACTCACTAATTACTGTCACAGGCAAAACAGACTCAGCTTGGGGAAAATTAATTAAATTTATTACCAATCAAATCAGTAGCATTATGAGAAATAAAAACTAAATCTTAAAACACCTTCCACCCACCCATCCCTTCTTTCCAGGCTTAAGTTTATTCACAACTTTTTTACCTCCTCCCTCTGCAGCAGTGCAGGGGGACAGGGAATGAGGGTTGTCATCAGTTCATCACACATTTCCTCTGCCACTGCTTCCTTTTCAGGGGGAGGACCCCTCCCACTCTTCCCCTGTTCCAGCATGAGAGGCAGTCCTCCATGAAGTCCAATGTGCGTGCTTCCCACAGGCTCCAGTTCTTCATGAACTGCTTCTGCCTGGGTCCCTTCCATGGGATGCAGTCCTTCAGGAACAGACTATTCCACTGTGGGTCCCCTGCAGGGTCACAAGTCCTGCCAGCAAACTGCTTCAGAGTGGGGTCTTCCACAGGCAGCATGTGGATATCTGCTCACTGTGGATCTCCTTGGGCTGCAGGGGGAGAGCCTGCCTTGCCATGGTCTTTACCACAGGCTGCAGGGGAATTTTTGCTCTGACATCTGAGCACTTTCTCCCCCTCCTTTTCTACTGGCCTTGGTGTCTGCAGAACTGTTTCTGTCACATATTCTCACTTCTCTCTCTGGCTGCAATTGCAGACGTTGAGATTTTTGTCCCTTTCTTAGTATGTTATCCCATAGACCCTACTGCTGTCACTGATGGCCTTGGCCAGTGGCAGGTCTGTCTTGGAGCCATCTGGCATTGGCTCTGTCGGACTTGGGGGAGCTTCTAGCAGCTTTTCTCAGAAGCCGTCCCTGTAGCCCACCTCTCTACCAAAACCTTGCCACACAAACCAAATACAGAAAGCCTGAAGGGAAGAGGGAACCACTGTGCATGATGGTTTGGATGCGGACACCAGCCTGGCTGGGAGACCATTCCAGNTTGCTCTGACATCTGAGCACTTTCTCCCCCTCCTTTTCTACTGGCCTTGGTGTCTGCAGAACTGTTTCTGTCACATATTCTCACTTCTCTCTCTGGCTGCAATTGCAGACGTTGAGATTTTTGTCCCTTTCTTAGTATGTTATCCCATAGACCCTACTGCTGTCACTGATGGCCTTGGCCAGTGGCAGGTCTGTCTTGGAGCCATCTGGCATTGGCTCTGTCGGACTTGGGGGAGCTTCTAGCAGCTTTTCTCAGAAGCCGTCCCTGTAGCCCACCTCTCTACCAAAACCTTGCCACACAAACCAAATACAGAAAGCCTGAAGGGAAGAGGGAACCACTGTGCATGATGGTTTGGATGCGGACACCAGCCTGGCTGGGAGACCATTCCAGACCTTAGTAGGAAACTGCTAGGACCTAGACCTGAAAGTCAGTCTCTGTGCAATGGGTATGAGGGGTTGGGGCACACTGGGCTCATCACTGACCTCCCCCTTCTGCAGGTCTCTACTTCATTCCTGTCTCCTGCTTCCTGCTCTTTAATGTCTTTGACTGGACAGGACGGAGTCTCACTGCCCTCTTCACATGGGTAAGCATGGGGCAGGGAGCAAATGCCCAGGTAGTGTCCATCCCTAGGTCCCTCAGCCACGGCTCTCAGTGAGGCTGCCCTCCATGGCTTGGAGCAGGAAGGAGGTGCAGAGCTAACTCCTGCTTTAAGTTCTAAATGGAGATTTATGGGTCAGAGCCGAGAACCACAGTGTTGTTCTGTCCTCCCACCCCTCTTTCAACATGGCTTGGATGAAGCTGCCTCCTCCATTTCAGCCTCTCTGTAAACAAACCTTCACTCCAGCTATGCAAACGACGAGACAGGATGGCGACAGGGAAAGAGGGTGAAAGACAGGGCAGCCCAAAATAAAACCTCTGGCCTCGGCACAGGACACAGCTGCTTCAAAGACCCTTGTCCTGAGAGCAGGGCAGGGCCATGCCATGTGGATCACAGAACTGTCTCCTGCCACATCCCCTTGCTCTGATCTCCCCAGAATGGGCAAGGAAGGGGGCTGTCCTGTCTGGGTCTCTTCCTGCCCCTTCACCCATCCTCCAAGTGCTGTTTCCCCCTGTATTGTTCAGGCTGTTTGTTTAGAGAAGCTCCTCAGGACGATGTGCCATATGAGGTCTGCCTGGGCCTGACTTCCCTACGGCCTGGAGCTGCTTCTCCCCTGGCCATCACTGCTTGTTGCCTTTGGTCTTGGCCATGAGCCGCCTGGCCTGGTGTCCCGGCCACAGCCTCCATGGTGGGATGACCCAGCAGGAGACATTTCCAAAACAAGGCTGTATGGAAAGTCTGACTGCATGTGGTTTGGGCCACATTTCCCTGGCTGGGGCCCCGCTCGCTCTTTTTCTCCTCAAGCAGGAGAGGCAGCTGCTCTCTCCAGTTTGCCCCATAGACATGGCAGCTGGCCTAACCTCAGCTTCCTCCTGTGTTCATGGAGTTTCCTGTGGCCACGCCAGCCCAGCAGCTCCCAAGGCAGCTGTGGGTAGGTCTCTCCTCACCTCAGACCAGTGAACCCTGTCATCTACGAACCTAGCATCTCACTGAGGGGACCCCAGAGAGAACGAGGCCCATCCTGTTCTAGCAGCTGCCTTGGTCCCAGCTGCAGGGACAACACAGCGGGGTGGTACCTCTGTCTTTGTTCCAGCCTCAGTTGCTCAAGAACTCCGGTAGGATCCAAGGAGACTGTTTCCAGTCCATGCCTTTCCCAGCACATTGCAAAACAACCCCAGCATAATCCCTTTCCCAGATTGCTTGATCTTGCCCTGCTTGGCTGGGGGATGGCACAGGACGCTGAAAAGCTGGCTAAAGCCCAGTTTGCAGGCGCTGTGGTGCCAGAGGGGATTTACCTTAGCCACCCTTGTTCTGCACACTGGCTCACTGCATGAGCGTGCACAAAGGTCTCTTGCCTGCCCGTCTGTTGCCAGCAAGGGCTTAACAGTTGCCCACAAGCCCAGCTCAGTATTTTGGCTCTACTGCTGCTTCAAGTCACTTGTGACAGGGCTTTCAGACCTAGGAAAACCTACTTGTGACGGCAGGTGGTGATACTGAGATCTGTTGCAGGAGAGAAAGTCTCTCAGCAGCTTTGCCATCTCTGTGGCTCCACCACAGCCCTGGTGCAGTAGGGACAGCCTCCATAGAGCCCCTGCCAGTGTGCCATGGGATGGGGAATGTCCAGTTCTCAGCTGCTCAGCAATGTGTGTTTTTCTCTCAGCCCGGGAAGGACAGCTGCCTCCTGCCAGTAATGGTGGTCCTCCGTGTCATCTTTGTCCCTCTGTTCATGCTGTGCAACGTACAACCCCGTTACTACCTGCCCGTTGTGTTCTCTCATGACGCCTGGTACATCACCTTCATGATCTTCTTCTCCATCTCCAATGGCTACCTGGCCAGCCTGTGCATGTGCTTCGGGCCAAAGTGAGTGTGAGCTGGGAACAAGGGAAGGGTTGGTTACTCGCCCCAATGCCAGCCCTGGAATGACTCCTGGAGTCTGGCTCTGCCCAGCTTTGGCATCTGGAGAAGAGACCGCAGGCACAGAAGGGAATTGTCACTCCCCCAAGTGTCCCATGTCCCAGGCTTGTGCCTCCATATTCTAGGGATGAAGAAGCTATTTGGGCTCTCCATTTTCCCCACCTGCCACATGGGGGAAGGGGCTGGATATAGCGGGGATCTGGAGGAGAGTAAAGTGTGGCACGGCACCCACAGCAGGGTGAGCAGCCTTGCCCAGCACAGGCAGCACAAAAAGTCCCACAGGGGTCAGAGAGGGATGTCCCTGGTGCCGGGAGCTTCAGGGTAGCCTGCCTGATGCACTTTATGAGCCCACAGGGTGGAGACTTGGAGTTCTTGTGGCTCTGAGAGCCAAGGTGGATTTCTTCTTGCTGTTCCTCTGCTGCAGACGAGCCTCCTAGCTCCACGGAACAGCAGGGCACAGGACACGCATCCTGAGGATGGATCTCTGACACCTCTTTCTCCCCTAGGAAAGTGCTTGCGCACGAAGCAGAGACAGCTGGAGCTGTCATGGCATTTTTCCTGTCACTGGGTTTGGCCCTAGGAGCTGCCATCTCCTTTCTGGTCCGAATTCTCATCTAGCAGAGGCACACAGAGGGTGCAGGGACACCGAGAGATGGCTCCTGCATCCTCCACTGAGGCCCTGGACACCTCAGCACTGTGGGGAAATAACTGCTCACACCTGTCCCTGCCAGATCACACTGCCACAGCAGACATTACACCCAGGGACGGTTCCACTCCTGCAGGGTTGGCCTGGTTCCTGCCACGCTCGGCTGTGTGATGCCTTCAGGCCTATGTGCCTTCTCCTTCCCTGTTGTGTGTGTTGCAAGACCCCCGGGATCCCAGAGAGGTCCACCTGCCTCCCATGCTGCATCATTTCCCCAGCCCAAGGCCAAAAGCCATTTTCAGCCTCTTTCTCTCTTGGCAGAGTGAAAAGCTGGTATCAGTGTTAGTCCTTCTCCTGCCTTTGTCTCCAAAGCACCTAGGAGATTCTCTCCTCTCCTTCTAGGGGGCCTGGAAATACCCCACACCCCTCCTCCTGCTGGTAAGACTTGTAAATGGGGAGGAGAGCCCCAGCCAGCCTTGCCATCCCTGCTCTCTGCTAGACGCACATCCCCCTGCCCAGTGGTATTCCAAGAGTGTAGACATCTGTGTCCCAGCCACAGAAAGAGCCAACGCTGTGGCTAGGCTGAGGGAGGAGGAGGTCTCCACAGCCCACCTTCTCCCCCTCTCCTTGCCTCTGTTCCCTTTTTTGTTCTGGTGATTCTGCTATTGTTTTTTGTCAGCCTCCTGGTTGTGTGACAGGAGGTTCCACTGTGGGCTACAAGAGGAGAGGCAGCAACTCCCTTCCCAACAAAGCTGCCTTCCCTGCCTACCTGTGCTGCAAGGGGAGGCCTCACCTCCCCCTTGGCTTTCCTGTTCTTTGTTGTGTAAATGTGTCTATACAGTTGCCATTTTCTATAAAAAGACCAAAATGCTCCTTTGGGTATGTGTTTTTGTCTCCATTGCCACAGGGGAGAAGGGCTGTGGAGGGACAAGGGTTGAAGTAAGAAGGCATTTCCTTGGCATCTGGCCGTCCCCTGTGATCAGCATCAGATGTGGAAATGGTGTGGGCATCCCCTGCACACTCAGGCCCAGTTATGAGGACACAGACAGTGTGGGAAGGGGATTATAGAACCATAAAATCAGAATGGATCAGGTTGGAAGGGGCCTTGAAGATCATCCAGCTCCCTGATGATCCAAATCCCCTGCCATGGGTTGCGACAACTTCCAGTACACCAGGTTACTTGGAGTCCCATCCAGCCTGGCCTTGAATACTCTGAGGGGTGGGGCATGCACAGCTTCTCAGGGCAACCTGTTCCAGTGCCTCACCACCCTCACAGTAATAGGTATCTAAATGTTCCCTCTGTTTGAAATCATTCCCCCTTGTCCTGTAACTACATACTCTTTGTCCCTGCCCATCTTTCTTGTAGGGTCCCTTCAGGTACGGGAAGGCCACAATTAGGTCACACCAAAGCCTTCTCCAGGCTGACCAATCCAGTTCTTTCCTTGTAGGAGAGGTGCTCCATCCCTCTGATGATGTTGGTGTTCCTCCTCTGGACTATCTCCAACAGGTCCAAGTCCTTCCTTATGCCTGGGAACAGCCGGAGTGCCACCTCCTGCTCTTGGGGTGAACTACACCAGCCTGCCAGTGGGAATCTCCCTCCCCCTGTCCCACATCATTCACAGTCATCACCTCCTTGCACCACTAGTCACCAAAACCCATGTGGGGACTCGGGTCTCCTCATCCCACTTCAGCTTCCTTTGCTGGTCAGGACTTTTGTACCCACAGCCTCGATGCAGAATCACAGGATGGGTCAGGTTGGAAGGAACCACAGTGGCTCATCGGGTCCAACCTCCCTGCTCAAGGAGGGTCACCCTAGAGCACATGGCACAGGATCGCGTCCAGATGGTTCTTGAGTATCTCCAGTGATGGAGACTCCACAATCTCTGTGGGCAATCTGTTCCAGTGCTGGGTCACGCTCACAGTACAGAAGCTCTTCCTCATGTTCAGGTGGAACTTCCTGTCCTACTGCTGGCACCACCGAGCAGAGCCTGGAAACATCCTCAGCACCTTCCCTTGAGACACCCATAGACATTCATGAGGTGCCCTCTCAGTGTCTCTTCCTGAGGCTGAACAGGCCCAGCTCCCCCAGCATTTCCTCTTAAGAGAGATGCTCCAGTCTCTTCATAATCTTTGTTACCCTCCACTGGACCGGCTCCAGGGGCTCCATGTCTCTTTTGTCCTGAGGAGCTCATAACTGGACACAGCACTCCAGATACTAGAACGGTAAGGCTTAGGATTGATTTATCTTATTATTTCCCTTGGACACTGAAAGACAACGTGTCCAAACACTGGTTTGCAACGGGCCCACGGGCCTACCATACACTAAGGCCCTGACACCTTCTGTCCCCGCCCCCTCATGGCAGTGCCCCGTTACACGCAGCCTCAGGCCGGCACAGCTAGGCGGCTGCCGGCCCCAGGGGGAGCTGCAGGGGGAAGCTGGGGCAGCGCGAATCCCTGGTTCCCTGCCCCAGCCATGGAGCCGAACAGGCGCC
>VXAC01002073.1:823889-864080 GCA_013399225.1 Rhipidura dahli
CGCTCTTCGCCGTGGCGCTCGGAGGTCCCGGTCCTACGGCCTTCCGAGCGTCGCGGCGAAAGGCGGCGGGGAGCCCCAGCTGGCGACCGCACAGCAGCCGCATGAAGCCGAGCATTCATTGCACGCCCGCCCCCGCCATGGCTGCCGCTAAACGGCAACGCCGATGCCTCCCCTACACCATCCAGCTGTGGTTCTCTGACCATGACCCCTTTAAGGCGGAAGGATACAGTGTACCGTGAGAGTTCCTCGCGGCTCCGTGCTTATAAAAAGCGGCCGGGGAAGAGTGTAGTTCTTTTGCCGGTCCCTCACGCCCGAGAAGGTAGGGGCAGAACGGGGAGCCGGTCTGAGCCTGATGGCCCCACCGCCCCCTGCCTGGTGCTCGTGCCCTGAAAATGCGCTGAAAATAGGCCTGTGTTTGCCTTGTAGATGCCCGAGAAAATACAGCACGAGGAGGAGGATGCGGAGACCTTCGCCTTCCAGGCGGAGATCGCCCAGCTCATGTCGCTTATTATCAACACCTTTTATTCTAATAAGGAGATCTTCCTACGGGAGCTCATCTCCAACGCCTCCGACGTGAGCCCGGGCGGGAGTGGGCTCCTTCCTCTGCCGGGGGGCTCGGGGGTCGGGCTGGTGTCCTGCCAGGGATGCCTGGGGAGAGGCCGATTCCTGGCTCTCCGGGAAGGCTTCTGCAGGGGAGGGACGGACGGAGGCGGCTGTCGAGCAGGGAGGCCGTGTCGAGCATCCCTCTCTCCCCTAGGCCCTGGATAAGATCCGCTATGAGAGCCTTACTGACCCCTCAAAACTGGACAGTGGGAAAGACCTGAAGATTGATATCATTCCCAACCCCCGGGACCGCACACTAACCCTGGTGGATACTGGCGTAGGGATGACAAAAGCAGACCTCATCAACAACCTGGGCACCATTGCCAAGTCCGGGACCAAAGCCTTCATGGAAGCCCTGCAGGTGGGTTTCTTTTGGCTGCATGGGTTCCTTGGGGCCTGGCTCACAGGCTGGCAGCGAATGTACAAATAATAGCAAATAAATAATAAAATGGCCCTGCTGCCTTGTTTGCTGTGGGAGCTGTTTGCCTATCCAAGTGTGCTTCCCCTACCTTTCCAACAGCAGGGAGGAGCTGAGGGTAGAGCTGGTTGCCTGTTGGCACTTGCATGTTTTTCTCCATGTGCTTGACCCAGTTCTTTGCTGCTGTGAATCAGTCACAGACATTTTCTCTCTCTGCTTTCACAGGCTGGTGCAGACATCTCCATGATCGGGCAGTTCGGTGTGGGTTTCTATTCTGCCTATCTGGTGGCTGAGAAGGTGGTTGTCATTACCAAGCACAACGATGATGAGCAGTATGCTTGGGAGTCATCAGCTGGGGGCTCGTTCACTGTCCGGACTGACCACGGTGTGTATTGTACAAAAAACCAAGCATGTTCTCCTGCCAGAAGCACCCCTGTTGCTGGTGCTCCGTAGAGCCGTGCTGCATTGTCAGGCACACTGGTTAATGCTGAGTATCCTCTAATGTTTAGGCTCGAGGAGCTGGCCCTGCCTGCTATCTGCCCTGGAACACTAATGTTTCTCTCCCCACACTGCAGGTGAGCCCATTGGACGTGGCACCAAAGTGATCCTGTACTTGAAGGAGGACCAGACTGAGTACTTGGAGGAGCGTCGTGTGAAAGAGGTGGTGAAGAAGCACTCCCAGTTCATTGGCTACCCCATCACGCTCTATGTACGTAAGGAAAGCTCTGTGGGGACCAACTGGAAAGCTGGAGGCAGGCGTGGGTGGTGCTGGGAACAGGAGCACAGAAAAGGCCCAGTGGATGATCCCTTCTGGTCCATTCCGTAGTTCTTGGCTGCTGGGGTACTGAGCAGCGGTGCTCTCAGCTTCTGTGGCCAAAGGATTTGAGGCTGGGGGCTTACTGGAGGTTGAAGAGGTGGGTACCCACCCACACTAAAGGCCTTTGATCTCTGCAGCTGAAGATCATCTTAAAACAGCCATGGAAAAAGGAGGGTTTATTTCTGCTTGTCTCTTCTCAGACATAGCTTTTGGTTGCATGATGAGGGGCTTTTGAGGACTACTTCCAAGAGAAGCTTTGATTCCAGATGATGCATTTGTTTGGCCTTGGAGGACACCATTTTTCTCATCTGGAGCAAAAGGATTCTTGGTAACTTTGGGCTAAACCTGACTACTGCTTGTTTCTTTCTCCACAGCTGGAGAAGGAACGTGAGAAAGAGATCAGTGATGATGAAGCAGAGGAGGAGAAAGATGAGAAAGAAGAAGAGTCAGTGTCCAAAGATGAAGAGAAACCCAAAATTGAGGATGTGGGCTCTGATGAAGAGGAGGTGGGAAGCAAAGGCAAGAAGAAAAAGACCAAGAAAATCAAGGAGAAATATATTGACCAGGAGGAGCTGAACAAGACCAAACCAATTTGGACCCGCAACCCTGATGACATCACCCAGGAGGAGTACGGCGAGTTCTACAAGAGCCTCACCAACGACTGGGAGGACCACTTAGCTGTCAAGGTTGGTGCTGGGCTACCTTGCCTTCCAGGGAGAGTGAGAGGGTCCCTTTCCAGCCCTTACCAGAATCACCACATGGTTTTGCGTCTGTGGGACTGAGCACTCTCAGGCCACTTGGTGATGGAGCAACCTGCACTGTGACTCCCGTGCAGGTGGAGGTATTGGCAGTGCCAGTCCATAAGCAAGACAGGAGGGTGTGGGTTCTCAGAGAAGCAGCGTCCTGCCAAGCTTGGTGGATGCCAGAGAACCTTGGCACATAGTGATGCCTTTTCCTGGTCTTAAAATCAAGAATCAAACACAGTTAGAAGGGAAAAAGGGATTTTACTTCTGTATTTATTTTAAGGATCCTTAGGTGCACCACGTCCACGTGGAATGTGCCAAAATGCACGCTGCAATGCCCCCACTCTATTGATTTGGTATATTGTTATAGGTCTTACTACTTAGCATATCTAGCAAAAATTCCCCAGTGAGAGGCTTGAGTGAGCCCCCCTCCCCAAGGCACCTTCCCCTGGATGGTTCTATCTTAGTTTACAAAATGCGTTCTGGAGAGGACCTTGCGGTCTGGGGCATTCTGATCCCTAACTACGAGGCTTCTAAGATGCTTGGTCTCCTAGCTTGACAAATAAGTCAAGAATGTAGGCTTAAAAACATTAAGAATACAAAAGTTATAAAAAGGTATGTAAACGGGTATAAAAGAAAAGCCAAAAAATCATCATGGCACCAATAGGGGATAGTGGGCCTGAGCAGGAGGAAATACAGGCTGCTTGGATGCTAGAGATGCTGCTGTGCCCCCTTGCAAGCCCCAGCGCTGAGGAATGGCAATTCAGCCTCCCTGCAGTGGGAACTGGGGAAAGGGGTAGAAGTGAAGCACCCCAGCAGCTGTTTTTTATTCCTGGCTCCACAGCACTTCTCCGTGGAAGGGCAGCTGGAGTTCAGGGCCCTGCTTTTCATCCCACGCCGTGCCCCTTTTGACCTCTTTGAGAACAAGAAGAAGAAGAACAACATTAAGCTGTATGTGAGGCGTGTCTTCATCATGGACAGCTGTGATGAGCTCATCCCTGAATACCTGAGTAAGAGCCCCCTACCTCAGCCTCCCAGCACAGAGTTGGCATCCCCACAGCCTGTGGTACCACTTCCAGTACAAAGGGACTGGATGAGGCACTACCTGGTGTGGGTGCATACCAGTCAGTGTTTTAGTTCTTTTCTTGCTGTGTTGCAGCTCAGAATCCTTAACCTGACACCTGTTTTCATTCCCCCTACTCAGACTTCATCCGGGGTGTTGTGGACTCAGAGGACCTGCCTCTGAACATTTCTCGTGAGATGCTCCAGCAGAGCAAGATCCTCAAAGTGATCCGCAAAAACATTGTGAAGAAATGCTTGGAGCTCTTCTCTGAGCTGTCAGAGGACAAAGAGAACTACAAGAAATTTTACGAGGCTTTTTCCAAGAACCTGAAGGTGAGCTGGGCACCCTACACCTGGAGGAGGGAAGGGCCCATGACCCATCTGCCTGAGGAGCAGTCTTGTTCCTATGCTGTGTTTCCTCTGCATGGATGTTAGGATACAGGGAGTGGGTCTTATGAATGCCTCTGAGTGCCTCTGTGGGCAGCTGTCCCCTCTGGCTGCCCTAGGCCAAATGCTCAAATGGTCAGGAGGTGGGCAGATAGCTGTATCTCAGGGATGGCCAAGTGCATCCAAGTCCTATCCTGAAGGCTTCATGCATCTCTTCTGCCCCCAGCTGGGCATCCATGAGGACTCCACCAACCGAAAGCGCCTTTCGGAGCTGCTGCGCTACCACACGTCCCAGTCAGGCGATGAGGTGACTTCGCTTTCAGAGTACGTGTCCCGTATGAAGGAGAACCAGAAGAGTATCTACTACATCACAGGTGAGCCAGAGCTCCTCTGAGCCCTAGCAAGGTAGAGGCAGGTAACCTGCATACAAACCTTAATTCAAAACTTTTCCTGCTGCCTTTGGCAGGCCATCCCTGCTGAATTACAGCTCCTTCCTGGGGGCTGGGGAAAGGCCACCAGGCCTAGAACGCTGGTTGCTGCCAGTTTTTAGGGGTCCCAAGTGACTGGTGCTGTTTGTCCTGCTGTAACCTGCTCTTACATCTTGGTGATACTTCATTTCTACCCTCCACAAACACAGGGGAGAGTAAGGAGCAGGTTGCTAACTCAGCCTTTGTGGAGCGTGTGCGGAAGCGTGGCTTTGAGGTGGTATACATGACAGAGCCCATTGATGAGTATTGCGTGCAGCAGCTCAAGGAGTTTGATGGCAAGACCCTGGTATCAGTCACCAAAGAGGGGCTGGAGCTGCCTGAGGACGAGGAGGAGAAAAAGAAGATGGAGGAGAGCAAAGCCAAGTTTGAGAACCTCTGCAAACTTATGAAGGAGATCCTGGACAAGAAGGTGGAGAAGGTGAGATGGGCAGGGAGCTTATCCCTGGGCTGGAGGGCGGTGTGCTGGGCCCTCCATGCTGCAGGTGAGGGTCCCCGCTCAATGCATGCCTCTCATCTCCTGCAGAGGAGCCGCTAAAGGAGACTGGAGGTCCCAGCATGCACCATCTTGCTCTAAGCAGCCAGGCTGCAGGCGAGGGGCACTGACCCAAATACGTGCATTGATGGGAGAGGGTAAGTGTGGGAAACGTGCAGTGGGTACTCTTAGTGCTGGCTGAGCTGTTCAAATTAGTCTGTGCAGCAGTCCTGGAGCTGCTTGGAGCATCTCTGCTTGCTTTGGGGTGTCCTCAGGTGAACCAGGGGCGAAGACTTGGGCTGTAGTGTGCTGTGGCTGGGCCCAGTCCAGGGCTTATGGGAGCCTTGCTCAGCTGACCCTCGGCTGTGTTTGGCAGGTCACCGTGTCAAACCGGTTGGTCTCGTCTCCCTGCTGCATCGTCACCAGCACCTATGGTTGGACAGCCAACATGGAGCGCATCATGAAGGCTCAGGCACTGCGGGACAACTCTACCATGGGCTATATGATGGCCAAGAAGCACCTGGAGATCAACCCTGACCACCCAATTGTGGAAACCCTTCGCCAGAAGGCTGATGCTGACAAGAATGACAAAGCTGTTAAAGATCTGGTGGTGCTGCTCTTTGAGACTGCTCTGCTGTCCTCTGGCTTCTCCTTGGAAGATCCCCAGACCCACTCCAACCGCATCTACAGGATGATTAAACTCGGGCTTGGTGAGTATCCATGCAACTTCTCAAGCTTGGAGCCATCCTGAAAGGAGATGAACTGGTCAGGCTAGTGTATTGGGGCAGGGGGAAGCCAGTGTGTCATGCTGGCACGATGTGCCAAAATGGCTCTGTACATAAGGTGGCCAGGAGAAAGTGTAAACCTGGAACAAGGTATTTCAGGAGGGCTCAGGGCTCTGGGTGGACTGCCCTGTCCTCCACAACACCAGTAGCCACCACCAGGATGTTCAGATGACAAGCTGAGGCTTTTTATTCCTTCAGAGTAAATGTGAAAAGTCTGTCATGGGTGATGTGACCCATCTGCTGAAACAGCTTGTGCTTGCACACAGCCTTTTCCTCTAAATTCACTATTGAGCTACAAATGTAAATCAGAAGGTGCTGTGGCTTGGCACAACTAAGTAACTGTGCTGCCTAGTCTCAGTAGGAGTAGGGTCTTAGTCAAATTGCAGGTAAGGGGACTATATGGTAGTGCAGTTTTCTGTTCAGAGTATACTGAAACAGCAACCTGCAGTGTTGGAAACTGATGAGCTCTAGAGTCTTGCAACTGCTTTAGTTGCGACTTGATAGGATTTACTGCATTTTGCTTTAGAGAAATGTTCATGGCTTAAACCACACTCTCCTGGCTTAAACTCCAGGGTTTTGTGGTGCTGGGTGACAATTCTTCTGCAGTTAATCTCTACTGGCTGAGGAGTGCACTCTAATGGCACAGGTAGTATCCATATACTAGTGTAGATTTATTGGTACAGGATTAATTTAATGCTGGAGTTGACAATAACTTGTAACAATGTTGACTTGTTTTTTATTAGTTTTCAGCCTGAAGGACAGGAGACTGAGGGGTGGCCTCACTGCAGTATATAGCTTCCTCGCAAGGGGAAGCAGAGGGGCCTGCATTGATAATCTTCTCTGTGGTGACAGTGACAGGACCTGAGGGAATGTCATGAAGCTGTGTCAGGAGAGGTTTAGGTTGGATATTAGGAACAGGTTTCTCACCCAGAGAGTGGCTGGCCAAGGAACAGACTCCCCAGGGAAATGGTCACAGCACGAAGCCTGCCAGCATTCAGGAAGTGTTTGGACAACACTCTGAGGCACACGATGTGATTCTTTGGAGCTGTTGTGTGTAGAGCCAGGAGCTGGACTTCAGTGATCCTTGTGGGTCCCTTCCAAATCAGAATATTCTATGATTCTGTGAACTACTGGATGCTAATAGCCCCATTCCTCAGGCTGGGGGCAGGAGCCAGGTATACTTAGGGGAGAGGCTGTACATCTGCGATCAGGTATCATTTGGAGGCCTTATCTCTTCCTTTCCTCCCCTCTCCCAGGCATTGATGAAGATGAGATGACTGCAGAGGAGCCCAGTGCAGCTGTCCCTGAGGAAATTCCCCCTCTGGAGGGAGAGGAAGATACATCCCGCATGGAAGAGGTAGACTAAAGGAGGAAGGCTTTTCCTTCACCTGCCAGACCTCTGCTCTATATCATGTCTGCTTAGAAGACAGTCTGCTCCCACCAGCTGCTACTGACTCCTTGGTGGTGTCTATTTTTTGGCTCTGTTTGGTTGGGGTTGTTTTTGGCAGGGTGCAGGAGGGCATGATTCCCTGTTTGTTAGTAGTGATTCAGGTAGCCTGAGGCCTGTCTGTTCTGTGTCTTTCTGCTTGTGTAGGAACAGCTGATGGGGAGTGGAGGTGTCAGGAGGCATCAGGCTTCTCCTCTCTCCCCCTCATGGAGTGTCCCATGTTACCAGTAGGCATCAAACACTGTCCTTATTCCATTGGGGTGGGAGAGCCCTTCCTCTGAGCTGCTGCCTCCCTGAAGCCCCACGATAGCATAATGTATTTTGGTTGGGTTTTGTTTGATTATTTTTCTGGTTTTTTGTTCTACTGGAATTAAAGAATTGATGATTTACCTGGTGGGGTCCCTTGTGTTTCATGCCTACTCTAATGAGGAAAATGTCTCAGCATGTGCCTGAAGGCATTGGACTGTTGGTCTCTCCTGAGCCCTGACTGCTTTTCTGAGCCCTGCTTTAGGTGATCTTTACCTCTTCCATGGCAAGATGAAGGGGGTGGAAGGAACACATGACCTGTTGTGCAGGTGGGGTCATAAGCAATAAGCAGTAGCTCTCCACCTGGAGTGCTGTGTGCCCCACAGCCTGGGAGCAAACTTCCAGTCTGCATGGGTCAGCTGGGTGAGCTGTGCCAGGGCCTGGTTTGATCTGAGCACCTCTGGGGCAGGACTGTGGCAGGAGCTATCTGCCGCCTGTTCATTGCAGCATGGAGCAGGGTGTGGAGTGACAGCTCAGGACTGTAGTCAGGCTGCCTCTCTTCAGCTGTTGGCCAAAGACTCAGCTCCTTTTCCCCCACCTCCAGCCTGCCCTTTCTGGCCTTCTGCAGCCATTGGGTGTTTGACAGTATCTGGCTTCTTTCCATCTGTGTCCTAGAGGACCATCCTGGGACATCACCTCTGACTAAGCTACCCCTTGCACTGAGCTCACACCCTGTGAGGTTTGTCACCCCTGGCCACAATGGCTCTTGGGGTTTGTCAGGGAAAAGTGACACCAACACTGAGTTCTCTTGCTGCCTGCATGCCAGCTGCCACAGGCACAAAATAGAATGGGCTTTAGCTAGTATCCATCTTCAACAGGGAGGCAGAGCCTGCTGAAATCCCTTGCTGCACACCAAAACACTGCTCCCAGTGTGGCAGCTGTGTGGGTGCAGCCTGCAACGGCAGTGCTGGAGCTGAGCTAGCAAATTGTTTAAAAGTAGGATTTCTCTCTGGATAGGAAGGTGTTGCTAAACACCGAATCAATAAAAATTAACTTTCAAAGTTAACATTTTGGATTTTCTTTATCCACCAATGTTTTGTTTAAATTTGCATTTTAATTAGAAAGGTGATCCCATTGTATCCTATTTCTAACCTGGCAATAGGGGTTATTGGTTTTTTGGGTTTCTTTTTAATCAAATGAAATCTCATTCCATTTTTGGTCTGTCAGCAGATGGTGGCTGAAGACATTTGGGCCAGTTTGTAGGGCATGATGAAAAGCTGTGAGGTTGCACAGGCACTTCCAGAAGCTCAGAGCTAGAAAAGGAGCACAGGTAAAACAGCTGGAGAGCCAAGTGCCCGGAAGCCTGGGCTGTGCTCAGCACCAGCTCTAGTTAGTATGCCTGCAGGCTCAGCTAAGACACCGCTGTCCCTAGTCTCCTCCTCTGTTTCTCTTGTAACCCTGACCTGAGTCTCCCCTTTCCCTAGCCCTGTTAGACCCCAGTCCTGTCTCTGACCCCAAACTCACCCTAGCCTACACCATTTTGCACCAGGCCTCCCACATGTACCAGTAGGATGGACCATCCACACCTCCAGCCTCTCCTGGCCCTGGCTGCTGCAGCTACACCCCATAAAGTGTGACAGCACTGGTGGCCCTGGCTGGCAGGTGCTCGGCCGGTGCTCAGCAGGCCTCTGCATCACCTCTCTGTAGCTACACCCACTGGGAATTCCTTAAGTTGCACCATGGAGGGAACCCAGGAGCCAAACTAGGCTCTCAGGCTAATGGCTCCTCCACCTGCCCACCAGCATAAGTAGCATTCCAAACCTGGCTGTGCCTCCCCAGCTGTGTGTGCAAGGATCTCCTGTTAGGCTTTGCAGCTTTGAATGCAACCTCGGTTGATACCAGCCCTGGCAAACACAGAGACAGTCACCTGTGTATGGAAAGACAACTTTGCTGTCCCAGAGAGAGTAGGGACACAGAGTTTGAAGTCTCTCCCCTCCTTACAGGAACCTGGAAAAACCTCAACCAACCAAAAAAACTCCAAACAGTTACGCCTATGACACTGTATGCAGCATATTTTTAATTTAATAAAATAAAAAGAGAAAAAAAGTTGCCTTGAGAAAGTACCAAAACCTGCTGGTTTGCCAGTCAGGTTGTGTTGACGAGAAAAGGATTGACGAATAAAACCCAGGCTTCTGGCGAAGAACAGCTTTCACTGCTCCATCCCCTGCTGTCTGTGGAGCAGGAACAAGGCACCGCAAGCGGGCTCTGCCCCACATCCCAACCCTCCAGGCACAGACTCTGGCCAGCCCCTGGGAAAGCCAAGGCCAGTGCCTCCAGGTGGCAGGAGAAAGAGGGGTTGTTTGTGCTTGTCTGAAGGGCAACTGCAAAGCCCAGAAACCATGGCACTGAGGGACCCCGAGGTGTTGCTGGGGCTTCTGGGCAGTGCAGCCTTTACAGCAGCAGATGTAACCAAAAAGCAACCTCGAAGAACTTGGCAAGCCTTGGGAACTCTACTGGCCAGCTCAGGTGCTGCATAAAAATCAGCTTGGGCTGAGGGGAGCAAAGTAAAGTGTCTTGGAGCAGGGGTGAAGAAATGATAAAACCAAACTGGGAGGTACTGGCTTTCACTGCAGTGTCCTCCCAGAGCAGATCCCAGGCCAGGGGTAGGATAGGCTGGGAGTCCTTCCCTTAGCTGTGCCTGTACTACCCAGAGCCCCTCCTGGAATGGAGGAAGAGCACTCCCCACCCTTCGATGGGCTCAGCTTGGGACTTGCCTCACTCAGAGGTGTTTCAAAAAGAAACCTAGTGTTTTGCTTGCCTTTTCCTCCTGCCAAGCTCTGTAGTACTAACAGAAATGGAGGAGCATTAGCCAGAGGCAAGACAGTACCAGGGAAGAGTTCCCTTGTTCATCACTGACTTTGGGGAGAAGCCACAAGACAGAGGTGGGGCAGGAATACCAGCAGCCCCATGCTGGTGTGCCCCAGGCCTGTGCCTTGGCTTTAAGTCTTTGACCTATTAAGGCAAATTGAAAGGTTTGGAGCTGCATCAGCCCAGAGCATTTCCTGGGCTTTTTCCAGCCCCTTTCCCAGGAAAAGCAGGTGGAAAACTGAGTCCATACCCCACTGTTCTCCTCAGTGGGTTTTGAAAAATCAAGCAAACACTGTCAAGTGGAGGCAGGACAGTGGGCATGGCTTAAATGCCACTGCCTCAGCTTCCTTAGACCTTTTGTACAGGGGTCTCGCCCGGCAGGAGCTTCTTGCTGCGCTTCTTCATGCGGCTGCGGGCGTAGACACGGAGAAAGAGGGCCATGAAGACAACAGCTATGCCCAGCCCACCCACAACAGTGACAGTGTGCCCGTAAATGAGGCAGGAGAGGAGAATGGCAAAGGCCTGTCGGAGTGTCATGATGATGGTGAAGACAGCTGCCCCGAACTGGTTGATGGTGTAGAAGATGAAGAGCTGGCCGCAGGCAGAGCACACGGAGAGCAGCACGGCGTGGGCGGTGAACTCTGAGTGGCGGGCCATGAAGCGCAGCGACTCCAGCAAGGCACCCTGCTCCAAGAGAGAGCCCACGGTGAAAAGGCAGGAGAAGACGTTGACACCAAACATCATCTGCACAGGAGACATCTTGTAGGTGAAGAGAGCGTCCTGCCAGTTGGAGGTGAAGCTGTCGAAGATGATGTAGCCAGCCAGGAGCACTATGCCAGAGAAAGTGGTGACGGTGGACACCGTCCTGTTAGGAGCGCTGGAGAGCAGGAACATGCTGACCCCCACGGAGATGAGGGCAGCAGTCAGGTACTCCCAGTACTCGTAACTCTTGCGTGACACCAGTTTGCCCATCATCATCACTGGGATAACTTTGGAGGCCTTGGCCAGCACTTGGGTGGGAAAGCTGATGTATTTGAGTGCCTCATACTGACACCAGCTGCTGAGGATGTTGGAGAGGGAGGCAAAGGAGTATTTGTACATAGGAGCCCCATGGCGTGGCTGCTTGGTCAGGGCGCAGTACAGACCAGCCACAGTGAAGGCCAGGATGCGGTTCATGAACACTAGGAACTGGGAGTCCTTGAACTTCTCACCAGGGTCTGTCTCAGTGGCACCGTACGTTCTCGTCATCACACGCTCCTGGAGGACACCCCACGTGAGGTAGGAGGCCTGCAAAGCAGCAGGAGCACAGGGAGAGTCAGGACCCACAACAGCAGCTGCCAGCAACAACGGGAAGAACTGACCCCAGGAGCTCCTTGCTTTCCCCAGTGTTGCCTCATCCTCTGCATGGCAATGCTTCCCTGAGACGCTGGGAAGATGGGACCACCCCTCACTCCACCCGGCTGAGGGAACCCACTGTCCCTTGTGGTTACAACCAGGAACATCCTGTTCCAAACAAAACCTGCTCAGTGTACAGGGGAGAAAAGCCCACAGTGCAAACATCCTGGTCAGCGCAAGCAGTTATGCTCTGAGCTACTTTAAGCCTGTGGAACCAGACTGACAGAATCAGGGAATGTTACTGATACAGAGCTGCAGTTTTGGTGCCAGCTCCCTGCGGCAGGTCCTGGCAGTTTTCCCAGTGGCCTCTGCATTGGTTTTCCCTTCCAGCTCCCTAGGCCTGGTTTTTACATCCAAATCAATTCTAGTTTCAAACCCAGCAGACAGAATTGTCCACAAGGGATGATCACTGTCCTGGTTGCCATCCCCACTACTTTTGGTACAGCAACACCAAGCCCCTCACAGAAGTCACACAGACTTCCTCTCACCACACATCTCCCAAGAAACTAAGACACAGGGAGGTGGAAGAATTTGGTGGCCCACAGCAAGTCTAAATGGGCTGGGGGAGTAGGCCAGAAAGTGAGTCTTTTTCTGGCTGCAGGACACCTGGGTTTTTCTATCTCAGTGCCCACACTGCTGTTTTTTGTCCCCATAGACCCAAAAAGCTGCCCTTCCTAATGATGTTCAGGCTGTAGCTGAGACTTGGGGAATCTAAGATTTTAAATTCCTGTTTATCTGTAGCTGAATTCAATATTTTCTCTCCAGTACTCCAATTCATCAAGGCAGAATGCATCAGCCCCAGACAGTGACCCAAGGGAGAGCCTGGGAGATAAGAGGGCTCAAACTATCTGCTGATCTGACATCAGGGCCAGAACAAAAGCAGCTTTAACAATCTGCTGAATCACAGAATTTTTGGAGTTTTCCCTGTCCATCGCTCTAGAGGACTGTGATCAGACAGACAGGACACTCCAACCCAAATGACAAAAGCTAAATGGACCTCCACATCCCTTAGAGATGCACTATCCTGGCTGTGAGGCTGTTCCAGCCTCCAACCCTGCCTTGATCAAGGACAGCACTTGGTCTTCAAGGAACTGACAGTCACTAACCCACTGACCACCTCCTCCTTCCAGAATGGAGCAGCCACACATGCACAGGAGCCCTACCTGTAGACCAGCAGCACAGAAGAGCAGCTTGAAGACCTGTCGGGCTGTGGAGGACTCTGTGGGCTCTGCTCGGGGTGGCAGGGACCCATCATCCTGGTGTGCAGACTTCACCTCAGAGCCAAACACGCATGATTTGATGACAGGGAAGCAAATGCCTCGGCCTGAACAGAGTAGAGAAGATGGAGACACAATTAACCAAAGCCTGGGCACCACAAGCTGCACCAGCCTGAGAGGTAAAGCCTCCCTCCTCACTAGCCTCCAAATCTGCTGGCATGGGGGCTTCAGAGAAATTTGTTTCAGGACAGCACAGGGACACAGCTCTGTGATTGGCTCAAGCCAGACAAAGCAGGTTGGGGAAACAACCTGCTTGGGGTAGACCGAGGGGTGGGCAGAGAGCTCCAAGGGATGCAGGATGCGCAAGGGAAGCTCCTGCTCCTACCTGTCTCCAAGTAGTTCCTTCTCTTGAAGTACTGGATGAGGAGGAATCCTGGCACCACAATACTCGCATAGCCAGCAGCATTAACAAAGAAACGGAAGAGCCAAAAGTCCCCCCACGAGTCCTGCAGGGCAGGAGTGATGTCTTCACCAGTAGCCATCGCAGGGAGGGAAGCCAGCACGAGGGGAAGGCAAAATCTGCAGAGAGAGGAAGAAGCAGGTGGTGGGCTATTGGCACATAGACAGCTGCACTCCACATGCTTGTAATACCCAGCACCCAGCCTGCTCCTCACCACCTGTAACACTGCCAGCCAAACCCTACTGCAGTGACAACTGTGATACTGGCAGCACACAGAGTAGGAAAACTCCTCTAGAGCTGAAAAGCACAGGCCAGACATCTATGTTTGCTTCTGTTAAAGGTGGTTGCTCTGGAATATGTGGACTGAGAACCTTGGATTCCCAGGATAAGAGAGAACACTGCGGTAACTATCTGGTTTTGACTACACTCTTTACTCCAAACGTAAGGAGCACCTCACACCTCACCTTTGTAAGCTAAACTTTAGCACAGCTTTTGAGTGGAAAAGGAAAAGGTCACTGAATGGAAAAATTGACTCCTACCTAGAAGCTCATGTTTCAAGCCTGTGGCCATGAGCAGCCTTCCTCTGGAAGCAAAGAGTTCAGAGCTTTCCCCTCCAGCTACACCAGGTGAGTGGAAGCGAGGCGGGGATTTGGGTTGCCAGCCTCCCCCACCTCCCCATACAGCCCTGGAAGTGTGCCAAGGCATTCCCTGCAGCTCAGAGGAAATTACCAGGGTTCACCCGCTTGGCAAAACACAGCCAGAAAGCAAGGCTGGAAAGGAACTTTCTTAGCAGCTGTCTGGTTGGGATTTTACCAGGACTATCCAATGAGGTATAGCTGATATTCTTCAGCTATAGCTGTAGGAAGTGATCTAGCCAGCTTTAAAGCAGCTTTAATAGTCCTTGAAGGAGTTCTTCCCTTCACTGTCTTCTCCCTCACAGAAACAAACCTGCAGTATTCCGGGGCACCAGGTACTCAACAGAATGAGCAACCAGGCAAGAACTTCCTTCACCCAAAGCCACCTGCATCCTTCCCTCACACAGCAAGCTGCAGCTTCCTGCATCAGTGCACAAGGTTTCCCTGGTCCATGCCACATCCTTGCCCCAGTTTACTCAGTGGAGAAAGCCACCCAGTTGCCTTGGGGGCCAGGTGAGGGTGCTGTGGGCTGGCTACCTAATCACAGAAAAGCTCCTGTGATTAAAAGGGATAGAGATGTTAATTCCTCCTCCCCCAGAAACAAATGAGTCAGAGGAATTTAGGCCCTATTTAAGGGTGTACCTGGGCCTAATATTATATAGCTGTGACCTCCAGTAGCCCTCACACGAAACTCAGAGATTTACAAACTTAAGAGCTTTAAAGGCAAGAAAGTCCCCTGCCATTTCATGAGCATGCACTCCCACCAACCTCCCGTCCCCTTGGAAAAGACCTCAGGGACTTTTCTCATCCTCAGCTGCTGCAGCCAGCAGCCCTTTAGAGTTCAATAACCTGACCAAAGCTGAGGCTGTGTTTCACCCAGTAATCTCCCTTCTGTGACTTAAAGTACACAGGAATTCCCAGCCCAGGAAGAAGTGCAAATGGCTAGGGGTGGCTCTCCTCCCACCAGAAAAGACAGTTTGACACCTCCACTTCATCCCTTCCTGCTGCAGGGGCATCGTCACAGGCTGTGCAGGTGCTGTGGGATGCAAAAACAGGGCTCAGGGCTGGCACCTCCGCCTGAAGCTGCCCACGTGCTCCTGGGTTTGCCTGTATTAAGTAACCCTGGCTGATGGCGGGCTGCAGAAACGCCACTCACTTTTGCAGAAGTCAGATACACACGACAGGGTCTGCTGCCACATTTGCAACTTGACAGGGACTGCAAGCTCCGTTCAGCACGACTACGCCTGCTGTTACCCCGCCAGCTCCTGCAGCGCTGCCATGGGAGGAGAATCAGCTCCGCTCTCCCACAGCGACCGTGAAGAGGAGGCTATGGAAGGACAATGGCTCTCTATGCCTGCGCTAGCAATTCCCAGGCCCCGAGAGCTGACTCAGTGCAGCAGGCCCTGCCCTCTCTGCCGAGCCTGGGAAGGAACAGGGACGCCAGTGTTACAGGTAGAAAGCGGGGGGGCTGAGCAGGCGGCGTGCTGAGGCATGAAAGGAGCCTTAGTGTGGGGCCTGTCGAACAGCCCAGGAGCCGGGACAAGAGACGGCCGCTGCTCCCCTGGGCACGGCAAGGGCAGCTCTCAAACGCACCGCTTCAGAGCCGGGCTGGCACCCAGCCCTCTGCCTGGGATGCACAGTTTGGGCCCCGGGTCTGAAAAAGATCTCTGCCTACAGCCCTGATACTCCTGAGCACGCCTCCAGCGCCTGGAAGGGCTGAAGTCAAATGCAAGCTTGGGGCTGACAAGTCCATGCTAACACCTCGGCATCTCGTGTCTGCTCCCAGTCCCTGCCCCTGCACGCAGCCGGCTCGCAGGGGGTGCCTGCCATTGTCCCCCCAGCCCAGGGGCTGCGAGCGGAGGCACCGGGCTGCCGCTCCCCGCCGGACGTGGGGCACCCTCCGCCGCAGGCACGGCCCGGGGCTCCCGGGCGGGGAGAGCCCTACGCCTGCTGCTCCGCGGCTTCTCTGCCCGAGGCTCCAGCGACCCGCGGGAGACGCAGCGCCCGGCCGGGTGCGGGGCGAGCGTGGCCCCGGCGCCGCCTCCCTGCCCGGCGGCCACGTTCGCAGCAAGCGGGCCGGCAGCGNCACAGGATCACAGAATCAATCAGGTGGGAAGACACCTGAGATCATCGAGCCGCACCGAACAGCACCGTCTCAACCAGACCATGGCACTGGGTGCCACGACCAGTCTTTCCTTAAACACCTCCAGGGACGGTGACTCCACCACCTTCCTGCTCTGTCTCAATGTCTAATCACCCCTTCTGTGGAGAAATTGCTCCTACCCTCCAACCTAAATCCGCTGGCACAGCTCGAGGTTATATCCTCTCGTCCTGCCGCTGGTTGCCTGGGAGAATTGGCCGATCCCCACCTGGCTGCAGCCTCCTTTCGGGGAGGTGTAGAGAGCGATAAGGTCTGCCCTGAGCCTCCTCTTCTCCAGCCTGAACACCCCCAGCTCCCTCAGCCTTTCCTCACAGGACTTGTGCTCCAGACCCTTCCCCAGCTCCGTTGCCCTTCTCCAGCCATGCTCCAGCAACCTCGTGACGTGAGGGGCCCAGAACTGGACACAGGACTCGATGTGAGGCCTCACAGGTGCAGAGGGACGACAACTTCCCTAGTCCTGATGGCCATGCTATTCTTGATTCAAACTAGCTGACCCCTGACATCCCCCCACCCCTGCCCCCTGTCTCAGGGCAGCCCCCTCTGAGCTGCCAGTCCTGCACTGGGCACAGACACAGCTGCTCCCTAGGGCAAAGGCCGAGGGGTTGAGGGCAGGATGGCACCTACCCCAGCCCCAGGCAGTGCCACAGGGCCAGCTGGAGCTAGCACATAGCCACCCAGTAAGGTTTTACAAGACATTTTTTTAAAACAAATAATTTTATTTTAAAATAACAAAAAACCACAAAAGTGCAGACCACATGTTTCTGCCTTTTCCCTTTGCTCCCAGCTACAGCCCTGGCTGCACCATCCCATACTGCCCTGCAGCATCTGTCATTCCTTCTTTAGGCAGCCTGGAAATGCCTCCTGTCCCTTGTGAAGGTGTCATTGAAATAACCCCATGGGTTTGCAGCAGGGTTGAGGCCCTGCCAGAAGTTGAGAGGCAAAGATTCAAAAGAAAGCCAATCCAGCCCAGGACTGCTGAGGAAACCAGGCAAGGTCCAGAGCAGCCTGGGGGGTCCTTATGCTGCTTTCCTGGCAGCATTCCCTTGCAAGAAGGGAGGAGGAAGACAAAAGCTCACTCCAGAGCATCCTGGTTGATTGCACCATCCAGTATTTGTCCCAAACAATAGCAGCTGCTCCGAGGCAACAAGTGGGGAATTTCCCTGGCTGAGATGGGGTAAGGCAGCTCTCTCTGTGCCTCCATTCCCACAGCACCTTTGGCTGATTTCCTAATGCATCACATGTGCTCCTCTGGCTGGAGAAGTGGCAGGGAAGAGTGGTGAGCTGAACAACAGAAGGGATGGGAAGATAATGCTGCCACCTCCTTCCCCTTTCAGCCTGGGAGAATCTAAAACCCAGGGAAGACCCATGCCCCAAGTTTTTTAACACCCTTCCAAGCCAGGAGATGGGGCAGGATCTTTCTGTCCTCTGTGGAAGAGGAAACCACAGCACAGCAAAGCAGCAAGGTGCAAGGCACAATGGCAGAAGCAGGGATCCACAACCATGTCTTCAGCATCTCCTATGCTCTTTCTTCAGCCTTGAAGCCAGATGCTCGGCAAGGCAGTATGGGAACAGGGCACCAGGCTGGGATCCCCCAGCCTTGGCCCTGAGCAGCAGAAAGGCTCTGCAGGTGGGGAAGGCCCTGTGCTCCCACTCACCTTCTGCGGTGTGAAGGACCTGAGGGACAGGCAGACAGGGGAAACCTCTGTAGCCCTCACAGGCCCAAGCCCCCACGGTGATGCACAGCCTCCTGATGCTGGGGGGTGGGTTAGATCACATGAGACCTCTGGTGCCCACAGCAACAACAAACATTTATTAGAGTGAGTGTTGACTCTCCTCACCCCACACTTATTCTGATGGGGTGCCAGAGGATGCCCTGTCTGACCTACAGTGTGAAAATGAGTCCTCTCCTGCTCCTTCCCTGTGTACGCTGGAGACCCAGACCCATGGCAGGTAGGGGAAATTCAGTCCTGCTGCAGTGCACAGATACTAAAAGAAAAGCCTCCCCTGTGTAGTGCTCATAATGCCACCTTCTTTCATCTGTGAAGGCAGCCTGAAGCAAACAAAACTTTTCCAAGGAGGGGAGGGGCAGTGGGATAAGTCTCCCAAAGTGTCTCTGCTCCCATTGAATTGCAGGCAGGCAAGATCCTAGTGGGCAGCTGGGCAGCAGCACAGAGCAAGGAGGCAGCCCAATGGGCCAAAGGAGTCCATCAGCTCATTCAGAGCACACAACAGGCTTCCCTGAGATCTTCAGGTCATCGAAGGGCAGCAAGGCGAGGAGCTGCAAAGACCAAGGGTATGGACATGTAAGCATCCAGGGTTGAGTCTCCACCAAGCTGGGGTAAGGCCCAAACCATTCCACCACCCAGTCCTACAGCCTCCCACCTCTCCAGGGAAGTGACAAGAAACCCTGTCTGGGCTTTTCCTAGGGCTTGAGGCAAGAGGCAGTTACCCTGCACACCACAGAGCCAATGCCTACGACCTACAGGGAAGGATAGGAACAGCTAGAAGCTCCGCCTAGGAGGTGCCCCCTAATCATCCAACTCCTGCACCCCCTGACACGCTTGCAGAGCCATAGGCCTCCCCCCACAGAGACTCACATCGTCATTGCCATCAGCCAGGTCCTGAGCTGTCTCGTTCTCCATGTTCCTCAGCAGGGTGTCAGCCCCAGAGTGTGAGAGGATGGCGGCGATGGCAGCATCCTTGCGGCCCACAGCCAGGTGCAGCGGCGTGCACCCGTTGTACATCTGGGCATCCACGTAGGCCCCATTGCGCAGCAGGAACTGGACAGCCCTGCGGTTGTGGCACTCCACAGCCAGGTGCAATGGGGTCTTCCCGCTCGTGCCCTCCTGCAACCCACAGGTCACAAGGGTGTTGGTGGGGGGTCCTCTCAGCTGGGCCCTGCAGCACCCACCCACACCCCTTTGACTGGGTGCAGAGGGCGGTCACACCTTGACTGCCGTCACAGCACCCAACAACCTCTCAAGGACCTTTAATCTCTGCTCCCTCAAAATCCAGTGCTCCCAAGCCTCACAGCAGTGTCCTCCCCAGGGCTGAAGAGAGTGCCCAAGGGAGAGACCCTCCATCCCAGCCTTTACGAAACATCACACCGTGCCCAGTCTTACCCGAACGTCAATGTTGGCACCACTCTCCAGCAGCAGAGACATCATTGGGATGTTTCCTTTCAAGGTACTGATGTGCAGACAGGCCAAGCCTGTGACGGGGAGGCAGAAGAGAGAGCCCCAGTCAGCCCAGACCACCGTGGGGTACACCAATCCCAGCCCCATTCCCATTCTGCTGTGCTCCTGGATCCCTGCATACACAGCTCATGATCTCTGCCCTGATCTGGCCACCAGCTCTGCCACTGGGCTGCCCCCAGGTGTCACCTTGCCAGTTCTGGAGCTGCAGGTCCTGGTGGTGCCTGTGGGGCTGAGTGGTGCCGTCTGCTGTGGCTGTGCCCTCCAGCAGCTGCTGGGCACTCTGCAGGTGCTGCTGCTCACAGGCCAAGTGCAGCGGGGTGTTGCCATTGCGGTCCTGCAGCCCAAGGTTCACTCCCTTGCGGATCAGTGCCTCGATCACACTGGGCTGCTCCAGGTACACAGCGAGGTGGAGCGGGGTCTGGAGAGAAATTAGGAAAGGGGAGGATGTTCCACGGGACACCAGGTGTGATGAGCCGTCTCAGTCTCCAGGAGCTAGCCTGGCAGCATGGGGACCCCATCCCTGTCCTGAGGTTACATGTGGCTGACACTGGTGGGGTCACAGAGCTTGCTGTTCCCCTGCACCTCAGCTCAGGGATCACCCATGGAGAGAGATCTCATTCTCCCAAGATATCTACCCTGCCACACTCCGGCCATGCCTCTTCCATGGTTGTTTGCAACATCCTGGGGCTTTGCAAACAATCCCACAGTGCTGGAAGCTGTCACACTTCTTCCTCAGGGTATCTCCACCTCCCTTCTTCCCCTCCCTGCAAAGAGGCTGCTCACATGGGACCTTCACCACGCTCTGGGGGAAGCAGGTGTGTGGTCCTGGGAAAAGGGCAGATGGATTTGGCATCTATCCATGAAACAGCTGCAGCATTTCTCTTCCTCCTATCTTCTGCCTATCACAACAGCATACCTGGAAAAGATCATTTTGGATCTCCAGCACCTCCCTGGGTAGCTGAGCGATGCAGCAGAGTGCTACAGCTGGGACACAGTGAATAATGGCCAGATGAACCAACCTGCAGAGGAGATAATGGTGACAGGAGAGAAAAAAAAGAAAAATAAGTCCCGAATGCCATGCTCACGAGCAGAGATCCTTTCCTGCTGCATGAAGGAATAATCTCCCTGCCTCCTCCACAGTCTCTTTCCCTCCAGCTTGGAGCTCCCCTATCCTGCCCTCTCCCTGGGGAAGCTCAGCAGAAGGCCAAGGCAGGAACATGGTCTGAGGCTCCACAGGGCAGTCCTTTACTCTGATCCCCATGGGGAACAGACCCTCCTGTACCAGCTAAGCCACAAAGGGTCCTCCCTCAGGCCTCACAGCACATGTAGGGCTTCAATCTGGCACTGTCCAAAGCCAGGCTTCCAACTGGTGTACATCCAAAGAGCCTGGGATGTGTTTTCCAGAGTCCAAGAGCTGGGTTTGGTGGCTGTGGAGAGAGGTCTGGGCTCTAGCAGCTGCCTGGGGAATTCCAGTTCCCTGCTGCCAGCTGCACACTGTACTTCTGCTTTCCCCTTCACGGAGGCAAAGAGTCAAAGCTGCACAGGAGCCTGGGGCTGGTCCAAGATCACCTGCATGGCACAGTCCCTATGCCAGCCAATCTGCTGGTCCACTCTGATTTCCTCTTCTCTCCCCCACATCCTTCCCTTTTAGCACTGTCACGGCAGGGCTGCATGCAGAGGTACACCAGAGATGCAGCTGTCAGAACTTGGTGGCCAGCAGGGAGCTCTGGTCCTCAGGACTGTGGTCCTCACAGCCATGGGGTGGCCAGGCACCCCAGAGTCACCCAGTCCAAGGACAGGTTTTATTTCCAGACAGCCCCTGTACAGTCAGAAGAGGAGTGAGACCACAACAGAGGCAGAGCCAAGAGGGAATCTCCAGTCCCCGCTGCCAACCTCCTGTCTCCCAGGCCCCCTGCACTGATGGGCTATCCTCCCACTATTGGGCAGCCCCCTCAGGCCAAACCTGGCCACCATGGTCAGCAGCAAGGAGCAAGCAGCAGCTCCCACTCTGCACAATATGGCAGGCATGGGCTGAGCCTCCTGCTCCCTCCTCACCGCTGCAGTGGGGGCCCTGGGTGGCCTCTGTCTCTGGAAAGAATCAGCTCCAAACTGAAGGCTGGGCTCTGCCACACATGCTGCTTTGATGGAGGCTGACAGGGTCAAGAGATGGAGGGTGAGAGCTGTGCCAGCCCTGAGAAGACATCCCACTCTCCAGACAGCTTTGGGATGCAACCTGCAATGTGGGGGATAGAGAGCATCCCTCCATAGGCAGGAGGGCAGTACCTGGCCCTAAAGCTTTGCAGACAAGAAGTGGGGCTGGGACTGCCTTTTTGCCAGTTGCACATGAGCATGCTGAGAAGCTCAGAGGCCAGTCCCTAAAAATGTTATTTATTGACCTCCTCCCAACTGCTGTTTGAAGATCAAGCCAGCATCTTCAGTTGAAACCTGATTTTGAAGGCAAAACAAGGCCAGTTCCTTTCCAACCTGCTGCCAGGGGACAGGCTGTACCCAACAGGAGGCTTTGTCCCTGGGGAAACCCCAGGTCATGCTGCAGCGGGGAATTCCCCACTGGAAGGGGAGGCCACCCACATTTGCTTGCCTCTGCACAGCCACGGGGTGCCCCCTCACTGCCAGCACTCCCAAGGCAGGGGAGGAGGCTGCAGACAGGGGCCATGCAGCCCCATGGGCAGAGTCTGGCCATCCTCAGTGGACCATGGGGCAGAGGCACAGCCAAGGGGTGCAGCCCAGGAACAAGGCAACCAGCTATAAGAATACCTCTGCCCTCATCAGGCTGACCCTAGCCTGGGTATGATCCGAGCAGGGAGATTCCCTGCTGGGTTTTGCATCAGGCCCCAGTCCCTGTGGCAGCACCTCTGCTGAGGTGTCCTTTGCACACTTGCAGGGACAGCCCCTGTTTCTCCAAACCTGCTCCCAGGCACCACATGCGGCAAGAGGCTGCAGGATCTGCCTTTTTCAGGTTCAGCAGAGTTAAGACTGCTCAAATAGGGGACTTTCCACAGCAATTCAGCTTGAACTTTAAACCACTGGTGCTTTCGCTTTCCAGAGCCATTCTGGGCTCCCAGGGGAGAAAGCAGGGCTCAGGGTTGTGTCCCACAGCAGACAGCCCTCGTGCCCAGGAATCCCCCAGGTCCCTCTGTCACTACCCACACCACGCTGCACTGTCATGTGGGGACGAGTGGGGCAGTCGCCCCAGGGAGGTGGAAACCCCCGAGCAGCCCTCTGCTACTGCCAGCACCTCACTTTTCCTGGCTTGGCTGCCTTTGCAGCTCAACAAGGCAGTGGGGCCACTCAGGGCTGAGCTAGTTTGGGCAGCATGCTGCAGAGGCAACAAGGGTGACCATCCCCCTGGCCAGAGTTCAGGTTTTCACCTTGCAGCTGGGATGTGCCTGCTTTGAAGCATTGCTTTCCCCCCTCCCCCTTCCTTCTCCACCTGGTGCAGCCTCCTCTTGGGCTTTCATTTCTGCATTTGTTCCTGCCTTTCCTCATTGCCAGCCCTCAACTTCCTGAAATGGCTGCAGGAACCTGAGCTACTTGGGGGAATCATGACAAGGCCAGTGGGCTGGGAGGAGCCCACCATGAGCACATGTGCACCGAGGCATTCTGTGCCACAGGCAGTGCTGCCAGCTGGGCACTGGGATTGTCTCCTAACCCAGGAAACCTCTTACACCCAGGAGACATGAGGCACAGGCATTGTGCCAGTCTCCACTTTTTTCCACCGAGGCTATGAGCACACCTTTCTCTGTGCAATGGCTGCTGATGGGCTGCTACATGCTGGCACATTGTGTGCCAGAGCCAGGGCATGGCGATGGAGAGACACCTGCTCGCTGCCAGGCACTGCTCCTCACCCAGCCACAGCCAGAAGGAGCCCTCTGCTCTGCCATCAGATCCTTGCCCATGCCGGGCTGCCTGCACATCTCTCCTCTGCTTTCCTCTACCTCCCTGCTCCCTCCCTCCCTCCCCACGCTCTTGCCTGCAGTGCTCCTGGCTGCAGCCACAGGGGTGGGTGTCCAGCAGGAACTGTCAGAAAGGGCAACAGGGAGTTTTGGAGAGGGCAAGGGATGGAGGACCTGTGGGCAGGAGAAACACAGCAGGAGTACAGACTTCTGGGCTCATTCTCAGCTTTTCCACTTGTTCATCAGCTCCGTCCTGGCATAAGGGGGCTCAATGCTCTGAATCACAAAGGCACAGGACATCCCTGGCACAAAGTGATCTACCCATCATCACAGAGGTAACAACCCTGGAGTGGAGAGGTTGGGGCTATCCCTGGGGATGTCCCTGGGACTGAACATGCCATGCCCAAAGCGGTTCTAGCTTAAGCACAGGAGAGCATCCATTTCTACAGAGACACCCAGCTCTGACACACAAGCAGAACTGATGAAGCTCCACCAGTTCTCTGGCTAGCCTTTTCCACCTCTGTAAAAAAGGAGCTGACCATGCAGATCCCCCCATCTGTAGAGCAAGACACCTTGTCCTCAAAGCAGCCTCTCCCTTCACCATCTCACCTCAGAAGCACTTAAATCAGGGGATCCAGCATTCAACTGAATTTGCTTTGACAAGTTTTTCTCCCTCTCTAGACAAGGTCCCTGTCTGCAGCAGGAACAGCTCATTCCCAGCTCCTTGTTTTGGCTGAGTGGAGCAGTAGGAAATCATGCAAACAATTCACGCAAGAGAAACTGGTTCAAGGGAGGAAATGGCCCCAGCAGCAACAGAAAGGAGAGCAAGGGAGGAGGAAAACAGCAGGGGAATTCCACGCTTACCCTGCTCTCTTCTTCCAGCCTTGTAACCTGCACTGCTAACCGCTTCCTCAGCCATCAGCATGGAGCTCTGCCAGCGGGCTCAGCAAGCACAGCTTGATCCTGCCCTGCAGCCCTGAACCAGCCCAGCCTGGCTGTCTTCCTTCCTCCCCACATACCAATGCAATGCTGCCCTGCTCCATAAAGCTATTCCAGCTGCCCTCTGGCAGCTCCAAGGGAGCAGTGGATCTCAGCTGCCGCATCCCATGTTCCGTGTTCCTGCCCCGCAGGTTTCTTCGCCCCTTCCCTGGGAAGAGCACAGCTTGAATTTGAGTGGAGGGGCATTGGGATGGGACTGGAGGGAGGTTGCAGCTAGAGGGATGCAAAGTCCTTTCAGCCATGCTGGGTTCAGCATTCCTGATCTCCAGTCTAGGCAGCAGCTGCTTCCCAGCCTGCTGCTCCTGGGATCCAAGTGGGGGGGTGGGAACTGACAAGTGAGCAGAAGAAACAGTCCCACCTTTCCTGGGGTGCTCTGCAGAGGGTCTGGTCTGAGTGCTTGAGGATGAGGAGTGCTGGAGAGGCTGACTGACAGGAAAGGCACTGCAGGAGGGTTGTGCGTGCCTTGTTTTTCAGTGAGGTGGGGACAAGAAGGTACCCTGACCATGGTCTCACACTTTCTAGACTCTGCATCCACACATTTGACAATTTTGCTCCATTTCTGAGCAGATGGTGGGTCTGGGATTGTAGAAGCACTAAACATCAGATGCATGTGGGCTGTTCCCTGCAAAACAAAGGTCCTGTCCCATACTACCATCTATGCACAGATGGGCCAAGCCAGAAAACAGGTCAGCCCACCCTAGGCAGGGGCCAGTCACTGTCAGAGAAGCATGATGAACAATTTCAGTAACAGCAGCGAACATCCCAAGAAGTTCATTGATTGTGGTAAATCCATTTCAAACAGAACAAACTCATCCCTCACTCCTTGAGAGACAAATATATTCTAGTTTCTGTACACAGAGATATCTTGAGGTCAGAAGAGCCTCTTATGAGAGGAAAGTGCCTGGACTATGCCAGAGCCTGTACAGCACAGCCTAGCAATCATTTACAACCCCACAGGTATCCTCATTGTCCCAGGATTTTCTTTTAATGAGGCATGAGCTGTGGGTCTAAGATACCTCAGGGGCCTCCTTCAGCCCCGTATCTGCCCCGGTCAGAGGGGCTTCCCGACTCTGTGACACAGAGAGCATCCCACACAGCTCATTGAGAGGCACACTGTAACCACTCTCACAGCTCAGATCCCACAACCTCTTCCTACACAGTCATGTCTGACTCCTCATGTATTCACATTATACTTAAAAAAAACCAAACCCAAGCCAATAAAAAAAAAGAAAATTTCTGTGTTAAATTAGCTGAGCTCAACCCTTTCCCAGCAGCAGCTGAGCCTGTCTGCAGAGTGCAAGGACCTGAAGCCCTCTCCACCTTGGCTGATCTGTTACAGCCACGCTTCTGCAGCCCAGAACATGGAAATTTCCAGCCATTTTTTCCCTTCCTCTGTGCTGAAGTTCCCTGAGTTTCTCCCCAGTCCCAAGGCAAACCTAGGCAGGCGGAAAGTTTGAAGAAACTTCCTCCAGGCAAGGCTGAAGTCATCCAAACAGGGAAAAAATCCTCTTGCATGCACAACATCAGAAGACTGCCAGGACTTACCCACTTTACGCCAAGGCTGTATGTGCGTGGCCCCTGCAGCAGCCAGCAACTCCTGGGGCATCCCAAAGCAACTTGTGCAGAGCTGCCTGGCCTTGCTTGGAGGGACACCAAGCTCTCCCCTCTTTACCAAACTCCTGAGCACACACAGAGGAAGAGCTGAGAGTTCAGGGACAGGGAGCTGGACACAGGAAAATATCTTCTCCATCCTGGCAGACCCATGTTAGGACTCCCTTTCTCCAATGCCCCACAACTGGCAACATGCTAGGAAATAACTTGAGATGGACTTGAATCCTGGCAATCAAGCAAGGAGATTTCTGAAGACCCTCTGGTAAAACCAGGAGCACTCCCACTTCCCATTAACTATGGACATCCCACTTCTGGGCAGCTGGCAACAGCCCAGCTCAGCAATGCAGGGGGACTCCCAGCCTGACCAGCAACAAGGTGTGCTCTCTGCATCAGACTTCTCCTAAAACTAGGTCTCTCCAGTCCTCTGCTTCTTTTTCCTTCTTTCCCTTTCTTTTATCTTCTCTGTCACACTCTGAGCACTCACACGGGGCACAGGGGTTCAGCAACACCCCTGTACAGCAGGGACAGCAGTGAGAAAGCAGCCACACTGGAGCAGACAGCCCAAATGGGGACAAGCTCTATTCCCCTGCTCAGGGAAGATCTCCAGCCCAGGACTACATGACTTGGGAGGGTTACGACTGGCACATGCCAGTGAATGGTTAGAAGTGGCCCCTTCAAGATGAGCCTTCGTGCTCAGCAACAACCCGTGCAGGCAAGGGAGGCCCCTTCACTGCCATCATGTGGAGCAGAGTTCAGATCATCAGCCCCCATGGGGTCCTGATTTTACTCGATTAACTGTCCCCAAGCCCTTGTTAAGGCATTTCAGCCCACGAGTCACTGGCACGTGACTTCTTATCAGCAGATGGGGCACTACTTGTCTCTCGTAGAAGGAGGAAGTCAGGCTTCCTCTGCTCCCCTCCCTCCCTGAAACACACACCCAACCAAAACCACACAGTCCCATTTTCCATCTGAAGGAGGACTAGGTCTCCCTCCTGTGATTCAGCTGGGGTCCCCCGACCTTCACTCCTGCAGAGGTGCTGCACTGCTTTGCATATGGAGTCTCATGCAGAAGATAGTCACTCTCCTGCAGAGGCACAGCCCTCAGCCTTTCCATCACCGTGGCATCAGGTACCAATGGTAGAAAGAAGTGTGTGGCCCAAGGACCAGCACAGGCAGAAAGGAAAACATGTTTTTAAGATAGACTATATAGTCCTAGAGAGAGGAAACTCTGCTTAACTTCACACACTGATGAATCAGCTCTGCCTCTCCAGAGCTGGCAGAGGCTGGCATCAGCCCAAGGAAACTGGAAGGTTTTCTCTTGTGCTGGAACAAAACAGGTGATCCCTCCACACCCCATTTCACCTTGAAGGAGCTGATTCCACACCCATCCTTTTCCCAGGATGCTGGAATTGTGCATCTGCCAGGTGAGGCTGGGAGGGATGGGGTTTCATCAGTGAATCCTAACAAAGGTTGAGGAGGTCTGGAGGCTGGGGCCAGATTTACAATAAATCTATCTGTAGTCTGCTCAGAGGTAGCCAGGCCTACAGCTGGAAAGCCCCTCTCTTCACTTCCACGTAGAGAAGTCCCATCAGGACTCAAGTCAGAAGGAGCTTGTTTACGTGTAAGAGACAGCTATTTGGAGTCTTGGGTCACACAGAAAAGATGGATGCTTGGAGGAGACCATTTGAGCTTCAGTGCACAGGGTTTGTCCTCTACCTTCCCACACAATGAGCAGGATACAGATCACTGCCCCAAGTGCACCCACCATCTTCTGCTTGCCACTCCACTCCTCATGCTTGATATTTCCTGCCCTCCTGGCAGAACCATTCTTTCTTGGGGACCAATGTGCCAGTGCCTCATTCCTGCAGTTCTGATTTCCCTGAGGCAGAGGGGCTGCCAGTGGCACTAGAAGGCCACAGACAGGGTGACAATTGGGCAAGTAATTCTTGGAAGACAGCACCCACGCATTTCACTGGCCATCACGCCCCCATCTTCCCTGCTAGCCAATTTCCTTTCTGCCAAAGTGAGACTCCTAACTTGGAGCACAGGGACAGTTTTAGCCCCATTGCTTCATCCTGCCCGCTCTGACACTCCTCTCCTGTGGAGGCAGGCAGGGAGGTATACAAGGAGGATCCTGCTGACACTCCAACCCACGTGCTCCTCACCTCTGCCTCCACCTCCTGTTCTTACCCCACGAGCACCAGGCTGACAAACACAGGCACACCTTGAGATGGCACAGGTGGGTGAGCCTGAGGGAGCTATGGACAGTGAAGATTTTTGTCAGATGTAGAGACAAAATTTTTTCCAGCTCCCTTCGTGCAAGCCCAGTGCTCCTCTCAACTCAATACCAGCCAGGGCATCTGGGGAAACAGGAACTACTTGGCCAAAACCCCTGTATTTTCTGTATGATTAAAATTACAGGAAAGTGTAGTTGCCCAAGTCTTCTGAAATATAATGATAGCGTGATTTTAACTCTCTGCCTGGAGCTGTTTTGTGGCAGACATTCAAAAAAGGCACACAAGGAAATGTGCTGCTGACAGAGATGAAAAGAAGAAAAGAAGATGAGTTTGTCTGGCCGATGAAAGGGATGTAGCCTGTGGTCCTGTGATCCCTTCTCTCTTGGGACCTTCTGTCACTGGATGAGCAACTGCACCATAGACTTCAGCATTACTCTCAGCCCTGACTTGTTTTCACACACAAAACCAGTGGCAGTTCAATGAGTCGCAGGGTGCTCACAGTCCCTGTTTGCATCGACCTGAGTGGTGGATGCTCAGCACTTCTAAATATAAATGCCACCTACCTCTGCCGCAGGGTCAGGAGGAGAGACAAGAATAGCGGAGGCACAAATCCACAGCCTCACCACTCTAACCACAAGAATAGTTTTTTTTCCCAGCAGTGGGAGTAGATCCCAGGAAAGCTGTCGCCTGCGTGGACATGGTGAGCCCCGAGCTGTACAACCAGCAGACCTGTCGCTCCCTCACTCACTCGTTACAGATTTCCTGTTCTGAATGGCACTGTGAGTGAGAGAAAACAGAAGAGCAAAGGCAACCATTTGGGGAGCTCTCTGAGAGCCTCTCCTGCCTACAGTAACCAAGGCACCACTGATTAATGTTTTCCTAGTTAAAGAGATGTTTACGTTCGGTCTCTCCAAGCAAGTCTGACAGGCAGAGGGCTTCAACCACCAAACAAGACAGCCTCAAGCACTAAAAGCATCTCCAAGCAGCTGCATGTGTGGGGCTCACTAATAAAACAGTAAGTGAGGAGCCCTGGGCACACCGTGACAGACAAGCCGGGGGGAAGTGTTATTTCCACAGCTCAGATTAAAAGATGCCTGACTGTCTCCATGGGCACCTTGGCTCTGAGATTACAGCTGGGAACACTGGTGAAGCTCCTCCACTCTGAGGAGCCACAGAATCAGCTTGTAGATAGGACAGACCTAGAAAGCCTGTCTGGGGAGTGTGGGAGGCTGGGTTTAGTCTAACTTTGCTTGCCATGAGCCTTCCAGCCAATCCTCAGAACAGATCACACAGTCAGCATGAATGAACTAATTAGCAGATGCACAGACTCCTTCCTAACAGGGAAGTAAACACTCAGGCTGTCTCCCAGCTCATCTTCAGCTTCAATCCAGATGTGCTCTGCCAGGCAAAGACAGAGCCTTCTTGCTGTTCCCGCTACTGAAGACGTTTGCTTGCTCATGTCAGTGCCTCTTAGTTTCTCTTCCTCTTGCACCATTACTCAGTGTTAAACTCCAGCCTGGGTTTGGGGCAAAGCTTTGCCCTCAGCTGTGAGAACGTTTCGTTCATGCTCTGTGTGTACACTCATGATGAAAACCTTCCATCGAGGGAACGTACAACAGGAAAAAACGCTGTGATTAGATGAAGGTAATTACCAGAAGCCAAACCAAATAACTCTGGCGTGATGCCTCTACCCCTAAGAGGGCATTACGGATGTGGGAAGCCCCCCCTCATTAAGAGAAACACTTGCCTCCGTCACAGAAGCTCGGGAGGGCAGCCCCACATCGGGGTGTGCGTCACAACTGTGCCAAACAGCGTGGCTCTGCGGGCAAAGTTGGCAAAGCAAGGCAATTCCCCCCTGAGAACAAACAGTTCTTGGGTTGCTCGGCTGAGCAGCATCTAACACAGCCATCGCAAGGCCTTGCCCTGCATAGCCAATCTTGTTTCAGGACTTGCTTACGTGCCATCTCACGTTGCCAAGCCTTCCCCGTTGTGGAGGAAACACTGCCTTCTCTGGGGAAGAGACACTGGGGGGGTATTTGATTTGCTCCCCCCTTTTCTTCTAGTTGCTAGCAGCCCCCATGGCAAGCGGAAGCTGGCTTCCTGTGGTGGGTCCATTCTGTGCCGTGTAGCCTGGGGTGCATCTTTTCCTGCTCACTCTGCTGGACCTGGCTCAGATACCCCTCAGCCGGGTGAGAAGGGTCATCCACCCAAACCTACACCAGGATGCCAAGCATCCACGCGTACCAAGGCAAGGCGAGAGGCTCCAAGGCCCGGGGAGTCCATCACAGCCCGGGTGAGCAGATGCTCCTCGGGAGAGGGCTGGGGGCCACGGCAAGCACAACCTGGCTTATCTCTAGGCACCGGTTCCCCTCCGGCCGGCCGCACAGGGAGCAGCCCGGGGCTGGGGGCCGCGCTCGCAGTTCCCCGGGGGTCACTCACGTGTCTCCGTCCTCCGAAAGGTAGCTGAGGGCCTGCAGCTGCTGCCGACTGAGCCCCTCGGGCCGGGGCGGCGGCTCCTCGGGGCGGCCCCCCGGAGTCCCCGGCAGCCCGGGCAGCGCCTCGGGCAGGGCGCCGGAGCCGTAGCTGGAATCCAGGCGCTCCTCGGCGGCGGCGGCCTCGGTGAGGGTCTCCTCGAGGGCCTCGGGGGCGGCGGGGCGGCCCTCGGGCGCGGCGGGGGTCTCCCTGCCGCCCGGCAGCGAGCGCAGCGACTCGATGCCCGAGTCGCACTGCCCGTCCTCGCCCTCCCAGCCCGCCGCTTCCTTGCGGCACTCGCCGCCCGCCGCCCGCGACATGGCTCAGCGCCCGCCGTCCGCCTGCCCCGGCCCGGGTCCCGCTCCCGGTCCCGCTGCCGGGGGGCTCATGGCCGGAAAGCCACAGAGCAGTGGCCGGGGCAGTCTTAAGGCGCCACGGCTCCGCCTCCTCCGCCGCCTTCTCCTGCCCCTGCCCGCACTGACTCAGCCGTGCCCGGCCCGCCTGCCCGGGATTCCCCCGCCGCCGCCCCGCCCAGGCACTACCAGAGGCTGCCTCTCCCCACCCTCTTTGTCTGGGGCAGCGCAGAAGCATCGGCAGGGAGGAAAGTTACCGGGGCCATGGCAGCGTGGGCGAGCACCGGCAGCCCACGAGGGGAGGGGGGCAGGGCGGCTACACCGCACTTCCCTACGCCGGGCAGTGCACACCAGTGTGTCCAGGGCCTGCCTTCTCCCCTATCCTGTTGGTCTGGGTTCTTTAAATAGCAGGCAGGTTTGCCAGGGGAGGGAGGGAGCTTGTCAAACCAGGCGGTGTGTGGGTGAGGATGCTGCTGCGTGTGCCGGTGCTGAGTGAAGCCACAGGCTCTGTGGGAAACAACATGGTGGATGCCACTTGTGGCAGAGGTGCAGACAAGGCGTTTGCTTTTCCCGTGTGCACACATTAAACTGTTCCACCTTCTCATCCGTTCTGCCTGTACAGGAAAAGCCAGGAGGTCACTGTAGTTGGCTGTACCAGCCTCTTGGCCCAGCTGCTTCCCACCACCTTTCTGTGTTGCGAATAGAAATCCTTTCGAGGCCTCGAGTGGCTGCCAGGGCTCACACAAGAGCAGCCAAGACATAGAGATCAAAGTTGAAAATAGAAGGTCAAATGAAGGCCCAGCTCACTGCCGGTGAATGATTGACCAGACTGCATGTCAGTGCTCTCCTCCCAGTGCCAAAACTCCAGTGCTGTTTGTTCCTCATGGATCTGCATAGGTGTCATGTAATTACCTTCCAGTGTCCCAAGCAATGGGCTTTCCTCAAAAGACAACCTAGATAGCTCTGAACACAGCTGACACTTTAAAATCAGTTTCACTTTTTGCTTGAGATGACTTTCTGTCTCTGTAGGGTGCCCATTCTTCCAGTTCATCTGAGCAGGAGGGAAACAATCTCCTGCAAGGAAGCTTACCTGGGAAGAGCTTGGTGATGGATACTGGATGGGCTCACAGAAACCACATGCAAAGTGACAAATACATCCTTATCCCACACTGCAGCTGTTGCTTTGGATTTGTAGGAAGAAAGATTTTGGGTTGTGAGGGCAGCAGCAGGGAGGCAGGTAAGTCTCTTTTGGCATCAGTTACAGGTTTTCCTCCCATGCCCAGGATCTGTTTCAGTGTCTCCAGCTGTGTCTCTGGCACTGTGTAGCTGCAAGATTACAATTACTAAGGGAAAGGAGCTTCTCCCACATTTGTCAGCACTGTCCAGTGCAGGCTGGGGATCTGGTCCATATATCCACATCACTCCTTCTCACACAGTGCATCCCAGCTCCACCTGTAGCTGTTGATCCTGATCCCCACACAGAATTTCTATTCCATCATCTTTCTAACTGCTACATCCCAACTGCTACTAGGTTACCCATCAATTGCCTTCCTGAATGCCTTTGCCATTTTCTCTGGTAACATACTAGATGCAGCTCCATCACAGAATCGTTCCTTGTACACTTTCCTATGGATAAAATGGTCGAATCAGCACAAACCTGTGTGGTGATACACAAAGATTTCATTTTTCTGTGAACAACTTGCAGCTTACCTTTGCACCAAGCATCAGTCACACCTTGATTATATTGTGATGTGCTGTTCCAGTTGGGTAATAGGTGTGGATCCTGATTGCAGGACTAGCACATGTCCAGGAACTGTTCAGCCAAAGCACAGAACCTGGAGTAGTAAGCCCTGGACCAGCTCTGCAAAGAGGCAATTCAAGATCTACCACTGGGGACTCTACAGTCCAGTCCATTGCAAGCTGTCTACACCCCTGGTTATCAAGTAGCCCTTGGAAGTAGCTTTCCTCTGCTGCTGATGTGAAATTCGCTGGAGCTTGTAGTCTTGCAGCTTCCTTGAGGTGAGCCTTGAACACTTTTGAGCTGGCAGTGCTCTCCCCGGGCTGTGTTGCCGTGGTTGGCTACAGCTGAACTGGGGAGACCGGGCACTCGCCATTAACATCAGCTATGCCCCCAGGCATCCATGGCCAGCCACTCTCTGCTCTGACTTTTCCACTCCACCCACTAACACCCAGCTCAGGCACCATCTCCTGCCATTCTTCTTGTGACTGGCTGTGCTTCTATTAACCTTTCAGACAATTTTATTGGAAAGTCTGAAAGAGGAACTTGGCTACTTTGCCTCATTATTTGCCTTCTGTTACTCATTCTGCAAGGCTTGGGCTCCCTTTCATGCTGTCTTCCTAGCAGAAAACTTTTCTGCCTGGCTGTGCAAGTTTTTCCATTATTTTCAGAGGCTTTAAATACAGAGAGATATACACAGGCATAAATATATATATATAATGTATTGAAGGCAATGGTAGAGGGATTAAAAATAATTAAATGTAATATGAGGCAAATCTTGATGTTCTGAATTGGTTTTGAGGGTTTTAAAACAAAGCTCTAATTCTGGGCTCTCTCCAGTTCCCTTTAATATGTGTCACTTAAATCGGTTAAAACGGCAGGGAAAATCCAAAGAGGAGGGGATCTATTCCCACTAGAGGTCAGTGTCAACACACGCTGCTCAAGACACCAGCGCTCTCCTTCCACGCTGTGCTGCCAGGAGCATCAGGACAGAGCTTGGACATGGGAAGGAGTCCCTAGGCTACAGGGACCCCCGGGTATTGTCCCTGACAATGTCCTGTCCCCAACCACAGTCCTCTGATTTACTAAACGAAACGAAGGCCTGGCTTGGCACCAGCATCTTCTCTGTTCTTTGAGCTGCTAACTGGGTAAAATAAGTGAAGTGCAGCTAAGAGAGATGGAGAAAGGGAGATTATACCCAGTCTGTGTCTAGTCTAAGGAAAAATAATGGCCCTTTAATTACCAGCTGTGGTCCTGTCATTTTTAAGCAACATTCATTACCTGACATTGTGATAAGCAGTTACTGCCCCAGTAACTCACACTAGGCAATGTGACAGGTGCTATCTTCCCCGCATGCAGACTGTCCACTGCACAGCTTTGCTCCCATGTGAGCACTGAGCTGCCCCATTCCCTGGGGATGCAGCCCTTTTCTCTCATCCCCAGAATGAGAAATACGGAGTCCGTAAGAAAGGTCCTAGATCCCTATTTGAGGAAGCTCCCTCTGCATTCTCCCCACCAGAGATGTAACTGGGCACCCTGTCCTGGACCAAACCAAACCTGGACCACCAAACCTGGACCTTTGTCTGCGGCTCCAGCTCCAGCTCAGAGAGCTCAGCCCTGTGAGGAGGGCATTCAAGGGAAGCAGAAGCCCTGGAAGAGCAGTGAAAGTTGCAGGAAAGACAACAGACTCTGCTCTGAGTGTGGTTCCATATATCTGACAGCAAATCCATTCTGTAGTGCACCAAACGAGGTCACTTCACTTTCTGCCCCAATAGAGGAAAGGAGGAACATGACTTCTCAAGATTCAATAGCCAGAAGCAAGGCCAAGCTTTCCAACAGAGCAATGCAAAGCAGGTCCTCCTCAGGTACCCATTCTCTGCGCTGGCTGCCCTTTGCTGGTAAGTCTGGCTGAAGTCTCAGGGTCACTTTGAATCTCTCCAGGGATGCTGCTGTGGGCATCTGCTTGCTTTTTCAATAAGGGATTATTTCCAGACAGAATTCTTCTCCTTGCAGTCTGTGTTGGATGCCTCTCATCCTTCCGCTGTGCACTCTGGTAATGTATGGGAGCCATCATGCCAGGGTGGTGACACAACCCAGAGCAGATCAGGTTTGTCTGGTAGGTGGTCGGCAAGTTGCCCAGCTAACGCCCTTCCTGAGAAGATTCCCACTGTTGCTCTGAGTCCCACAGTGAACAGGGAAGTTTCTACCTCCTTTTGTCGTTCACTGTGTGTATGATATGTAAGAAGTTGGACAAGAGGATTAATTAATTCCTTGAATGGGGATCACACCTAACTCACTCTGCTCTCGGCCACAGCATTCACTTCCACAAACAGAAGGTGGTTGGTACAAAGATGCACTAAAAATCCTTGAATGTACAAAATGAATGAACAAGACCCCTAGATATTTTAACAAAACTTCATTCTAAATTATTCACCCTTGTGTCATTCCTGTCAGCCTGGTGGCTGCAGCAGCAATTCTCTGTGCTCGCATCTGGGCAACTACATGGCTGATAGGCCTTGCTGTGTATTTATGTGTGTGTGTGTACGTGCTCAGAGCTCTCCCAGAGGAGATGGCAGATGTGGTTATGAATGGGGAGGGGGTGGCAGATGGTCTTGGAGAACTGATAATAAACCCATGCTTAAATAGATGGTGAAACTGTGCCCTAGGTGAGAAGTCTTGTCACCTGGGGCTCTCTTTACAGCTAGTGAAGAGACACTCACTTCCAGAGGGTGGCTCTGATAACCTCTGTCTGGCCACATCATTATAATGAAGAACGCTCCTCCCTCCCTGTGGAATAGCTGTGGAAGACAGTGCTCCATTGCCGGGCTATTATTTATTCATGACTCTCTAAGTACAGTTCATCTGGCAGAGACTATCCAAAGACAAAACAAAAACCTCAACCCCCACAAGCATCCCTCAGCTCACCTTGCCAGGGAGTGCAGGACAGATGCTGCCAGTGCTGCATCCTTGGGCTTCAGCAGTGCCGCACTGGACCTGATGGCTGGTAGGAGGGAGGATGGGTTAACTCTCATTTTTGAGTTGATTCTACTTGAGTTGCTTTCCCCATCACCTCAGCCCCTCACCGCAGCCCCACACCCCCACTAGCCCAGTCCCTCTCTCCTAGCGGTGCTCCTAGTGGCGAGGTATTACTCATGCACGCTCGGCTCTGCTCTCAGGAGAGTTAAACCTCCCGGCTGCCAGACTGAATTAGAGCTTGTGTCTCTCCACACTTGCATCAGAGTGAGCTGGGAACAGGTCTGGTGGAGCCACGTTACTGAAAGCAAGTGAGGAGGCCAGGCAGGGGCTGGGAGAGAGGAGGTGGCAGGGAGGGGAGGTGGGGATGAGTGAGCTGATTGAAATATTCAGGTGCCGAGCAGGACCATGGCTATCCTATTAGACAGAGCAGCTCTGACACCACGAAATAGTGATGACCAAGTCTGTGTTGCCCAGGTGATGGGGCACACAGAACGTGGGGTTGCAGCCATTCCCCAGGTCCTTGGCCAGACTGACAGACCTGGCCTATACAGTGATACCTAAGCATGCAGGGGTTTCAGCCCCTTCCCTAGAATAGCGACTTCCTTGCCTGCCAGGTCCATGGGGAGAGCTTGGTGGGGCAGGATGTTTCTCCAGATCAGGGTATGTCAGCTCCAGCCCTTCAGTGTGGGGAAAGCAAACTGCAACAGAAACCTATTTTCTGCTTTTAGGGAGGTGACTCTCAGGACCATGCCTAGAGATAGACTAAATTCTCTGAGCCATTAGTTTCTGTGGTTTATTCCTTTCTGGGGGTGATGGGCCAAAAATTTAAGTGAGAACAAAATATTTGCCAAGGGAGAATTTGGCTCCGTTTCCACGCACTTGGGGCAGTTGCCACTGCTCTGGAGTTATATCAGAGAAATGTCCTGAGGACTGTCAAACAGCATCTGGGCAGTGCTGAATCCGCTTTTCATTTCTAGGGGGGATGTGAGGGAGGGCCCTGGCTATCCTGCTGGGCTACTGCAGAGAGGAAAGTGATTTAACCTGACCCAGAAACCTCTGTGGCGCCTCACAAATAGCTGTGATGATGACAAAATAGACTCTCATGGGGCTGGATGGAAAACAAACAAACTGTACACAGGCAGCCTGTTGGAAAAGAAAGGATCAGAGCAGGGATCAAAGACTTTTCAATGACAGCAATTCTATTCTGTGAAATGTGCCCCAGAGCAGCAGCTACAAACCCACCTCCTTTGTGAGGATTAAGATTTTGGGTGTTTGGGGACTGCAGTCATGATGTGAACCCCTGTTAGTGATGCTAAACACAAATGAACTTCCAGTCACAAATTAATGACCCCCGGGGGTTTCCTTCCCACAATATAAAAGGCACACCTGGATCTCCTCCCAGCAGACATGAAGTCTGAGTGTAGCCGATGAAAACACAACTAATGGCACATATTTCCTTGAGGACAAAGCTTGCAGAGGTAGGTGGCATCCAGACAGTCAACACCACTGACCAGCAGCAGCAAAGGGATACTCCTTCACTGGAGCAAGAGGCGCATTCCTTTACCCACACTCCCCTTGTTGCATTAATAAGGAGTAATTTAATTGGAGTGACACATTCTGGAAGGCTCAGGCAGCCAGCACAAAATATCCTTGAAATTTCTAAATTGAATAGGCATTAATTTCTGAGCATAGAAAATCCTGCATCCTAACATGAGGGGATTCTCCGCAAAACATCTTTTATAGAGACAAAAAGCAGCACACCTCTAGGAATCATTGATTGCTTTGGAACAAAAGACTGAGTTTTGATCACACTTGGTCTACTGGAAAAAATAAAGCTAAACACAATGATATATGTATCCACATGATGCTGCAAAATCCATTTTTATATTTAGGCTACAAATACCACCACAAGGATAGGTTATCTTTGGCCATCTGGTTTAAAATGCAGCCTCTGTCGAAATTTTTCTAGAAATTAAACGCAAATTTGCTGCATGGGTAAGAACTAATAACATATTTAAGCAGGAACTAAAAGGCTATTTTCTGTAAGTACCAGAGACAGAAGAGTGAGACCTTTTGCGGTTTGATGCATTATAGAAAGTGAGCGAATCCTGCTAATGTGATGTCATGCTCTATGCCTGCTTGGAACAGATATGAATGTCTCTGCAGGGTGGCAGATACAGGGTTTCTGGAGAACAAACCTATTGATATTGTGGTAAGGGCACCACCTCTACTTCAGTTGCTGTGTCTTCTTGAAAGCCTCCCTGCTTCTTTCAACCATTTTGTCACATCAGAAAGGCCTCCATCCCAGAAATGTCCCACTCTCCAACATGATTTTCCAGTAGAGCATCCTGAAACCTATAGGAATAACTGGAGGGAAATCTCACATATTTTTGTCTCTTGCCTCCAATAGAAGGAGGGTTGAGTGGATCAGGCAGTGTGTTGTAATTACATCTGCTGGGTTCTCCCTCTGATGATGACACAGAACACAATCTTGGATGCTGGCCATCTTGCTTTAGTTTCTCAAAGGCCTAAGCATCATGTAGTCTTATTTCTCCCATTCCTGGGAGTCCTGTGCCCTTTGTAACACATTTGCAGCCATGCCTTTGGGTTCTGGCTCAAGGGTTGAAATCTGCCACATGCCTGTTTTCCCCAGAAAGTGGCTGGGAACTTCAGTTCAGACAAAGCAGGGCACACAACCTCCTTTGTGCCACCTCATCTCAAAAATAGCACAGCTGGTGATGTACTTGACAGTGTTGTCTCCAAGACATGCTGCCAGGACCAGTATCAAAGATGCCTGACACAAAAAACTCTACCTCTGGCTCACCAGTAACCACAGACTCCACTAGTGGAGGATAAATTGCGTTGTGGGTAGCTCCATAGGGGTGGCAGCAGCCTGCTTCCCAAGGGTTAATCCTAGTGGATAAAAAGCCCAAAATGGGCACACCAAAGGAAGCTCCTTGAGTCTGTGGGTGTGCTGTGAAACTCCTTGCCACAGAATGCATGAAGCCATGAAGCATCTACAAGTCCAAAAAAAAAAAAAAAAAAAAGATTCAAAAGTGAATGCAATTTTTGCACCCTTGGTGAAAAAGACACCGTGATCTATTAAATACAAAGACATAAACTCATACCACCTTTCCCCCCTCTTCACCCTTCTGCTTTGCTCTTTTTGTGTGATATTCATATATTTGAGGTAAAACCAGTGCTGTTCCTGGAGGGCGATCATCCCTCAGGCGCCTTTTGGTCTAGCTGAGGTCACATCCTATAAAAAGCAGAAATGCATATAGGAATGCAAATCATTTACAACTGTCTATTAGTGTGCATGGAAGAGCGTGCAGCGCTGCTGCCAGAATCCTGGTAGCTCTGGGCTTGTGCCTCTTTGCTTTGCTCTGCCATGACACACATGCATGGGTGAGCTCTCCTTGGAGGCGTGGGATCCATCACGTGAGGATGGGTCTGAAACCCTCAAGAGCCAAAAGTCTGCCGGGATGATTGGGCAGGGGGTGTCTGAGCGGTAGGCAGTGAAATTCCAAGCAGGCTGCTCCTGCTTGCTGCTGTTCCCATGGAAACAGGGGAAAGGCGAGAGGAAACACATCCCCAGTCTCTTTTGAAGATGAGCTCCTTCAGCAGCACCCCTGGCCATCACATCTAACCCCGCAAAAAGCAGGGGTTGGCAATTCCCACTGGATGCATCTCCTTGAGTGAGACCATCAGGCCTGCACACTGTTCCTTCCTCATCCCAGGCAACAGTGGACAAGGGCATGCCAATCATCCCATTGCCAAGGCTGAGCCTCAGAACTCAGGAAAAGTGAAGCAGTTTCCAGCAAATTCTGCTGCTTATGCTTCTCCCCAGTTTGGATCTAGGGAATCACCTGCAGAGACACCCAGTTTCCTGACTGTCAAGGGACCTGGGCTGTGCCTGCAATATCTGGACCTCAACAAGTACGGACCCTTCCCAAACTCTGTGTGTGTCCCTCCTGTGAGTTTAGATTGAAGGTCTGAAGAGGGTTTTCCACTCATCCCTGTAACCAAGCAGGTTATCTCTGTAGGTGAGCTACGCTGCAGTTGGCTCTGCAATAGCTAGCCGAGAGCCTTTGGGTCCGGTGGAGACCATAGCAGGGCAGATCCTCCCCAGCCTAAGGTTTTCCCTGAGTGCCAGCATCAGCACCGACGGTCACCACTACCCCACTTCCCGCGACCAGCTGGGGTACCCACAGATTAGAAAAGCAGATGGAGCACATGCAAAGTGCTCCTGGTTCTCCCGCTTCATCCCGAGGGAAGGACAACCTACGGGACTCCTCGCCTCTCCATCAGCTGTCCAGCTGGGACTGAAGCCAGCCTGACGACCCCTGAGCGCGGCTGGGAGCAGGAGCTTTCCCCTACAGCGCCGGGCGGCAGCTCCGCTCCCGGTGGGGCTCGGGAGGGGCGGCTACACCGGGCTCCCTCCCTCCCTGCCTGCCTCCCTTTCTGCTGCCGGCCGGCGCTTCAAGGTC